>JBBPBX010032157.1:8373-34065 GCA_038048925.1 Garcialebias charrua | reverse complement strand
TAGCAGAGAGCCATCCTCAACACGTATTCTGTGCATTAACAAATCTCGTCAGACATCTAATTTAAATTAAAAAAGATTAAATAACATTTTTGAAGCCTTTAATGTTTAAACAGTAAATGTTCCTGCATTCTTGTTGCCACTGAACCTTAAACCCAAAGGTGGGCGCTAGACCGCTAGGGAGCGCTAAAGCGCTAATCCGCTTATAGCGGACCTAAACAATTTGTCAGCGTTACAGCGGATTGACTAACTTTTATAATTCATAAGCGGATTTGTGCTATTTTTATTTAAAATGCACTAATAACTAATTATCTATCAGTAAAAACGAAATGGGGGTACGTTATTTTGTCTTCGGCGCGCTGGCTCTCGTAGCTGCTTGTTTACTTTTTTCCCCCTTGGTGAGGGAGGGTGGAGGGAGCAGAGAGGAGGGAGGGTAGGAGGGGGAGGGAGCAGAGGGGAGGGAGGGGTGAAACAATAAGGATGATGCTGATTTGCTAAGGTAGAGTGTCACGTAGAGGTCAGCCAATCAGAGGTTTTGAAAGCCAGGAAGCGAAAGGAAGCGTGGAGCGCAGCGGGGTGTATCATCTTCAGCTGTTTGGAAGTGTGGACGACGTGATTTTGGATTACTGGAGCCTCGACTGGATGCAACAAAATTGCTTCTGTTTGAACTGTCTTCTCCCCCCCATCGTCGGTAGCGTGAGTGAAGCAAACCAGCTGTTTTTCATCTGCGACCTCTGTGGGTTATTAAAACTTTGTGTGCCGCCGAGCACTTGTTTGGGACAGATAACTGACGGACTCACGAGCCACGTTCCTCTTTAAGTTAATTGATTATTATTGGATGAACTATTGTTTTGTTTAAAACTTTGTGTGCTGCCGAGCACTTGTTAGGGACAGATAACTGACGGACTCACGAGCCACGTTCCTCTTTAAGTTAATTGATTATTATTGGATGAACTATTGTTTTGTTTAAAACTTTGTGTGCCGCCGAGCACTTGTTGGGGACAGATAACTGACGGACTCACGAGCCACGTTCCTCTTTAAGTTGAGTTATTATTTGATGAATTATTGTTTTGTTTGGGGATAAATAAATATATTGCCACCTGTTTGCTGCGGCTGCTGCAGCAGGATTGTTGAACTTGTGTGCCGCCGAGCACCGTGCTGTGAAATTGATTGAATGCAGTAATAAGTTCGTTCAAATATTGCTTTTTATTGTATGAATTATTATGAGGATTTTTGTTTGTATCCAGGGGTAAATAGCGCTTTAGAATTAGCTTCCCCTAATTTTCATAAGACATTAGTGCTTTTGAAATTGCGGACCTAAATAAATTAATAAGTGCTTTTGAAATAGCGGAACTAATTTTTGGATTAGCACTGCCCAGCAATGCTTAAACCATTCTTGGATTCTTCGTCCTCCTCTCATCTCTATTTCACATCGGGTTTAACTCATTTTAGACTAAAATATTTCCTTCTGACTACCTGCATGCTTGACACATGCAGGTGAAGGTTTTGAGTTTTGAAGGTAAGATTGCTGCGTGACGCTGTGGTAATTTGACTCGTCTATGTGGGCAGCACGGTGGCACAGTTGTTAGAGCTGTTGCCTCTTAGCAAGCAGATATCCCGGTTCAAATCCCAGTTTGGGGGTCTTTCTGGGTGGAGTTAGCATGTTCTCTCCGTGCATGCGTGGGTTTTCTCCAAGTACCATGGTTTCCTCCCACAGATCAAACAGGTCTCTCTTTTTCTACTTCCGGCTCTTGGCGAAGCAGCTGCTTCTCTGCTCCGCTCCTTCCCTCAAGTTCTCCCCCCCCCTGCTTTTGCTACTTTTGTCTCGTCTGCAGCTCTTCAGTGCTCACTCGAAGCAATTTGGAACATGGATTTAGTGGCGTGGGCTGTTTCCTCTATCAATAATTTTTTTTCCACAAAGCGCTCCGGTCCAGGAGAACCGGCGTGCCCTTTGGACACACATGCGGCTGGATACATCATGGATTCCTGGGGAGAATGGAAAATTATGTGTTTGACCGTTCTTTTGGTCGAGGACGTGGAAGACCTATTCATAATTGGATTTATGGTAGCAGGTGCGCTGCTTTTTGGCTTGTGTGGGTGCCTCTGCTACTGGAAAATCAGGAAGACTTCCGCGGCGATCAACGCGCTGTCAAAGCTTCCTGCTCAGAACGAGTCTGTGATCCGAGCTGTGACCTCAATGAACCAGCTGCTTTATGAGCTTAATCGCACGGTGGGAACGGCCGTTGAGGACCGCAGACCTGCGGTGCGGTTTGGGACTCGTTTGCAGCCGAGCGGATTACACCAGGGGGGGGATGTGGACCCATAGCTCGGGTCGGATGAAAGCTACACGTAATTTGGAGGAATTGGATTTCAGACAGCACCTGGACTCAAGGCTACGGTAAAAGTTCACCGAAGCCTGCCCTGAAGATAAATAAATCAACTAATCTAATCGGGACACCCCAAGCAACCTTGAACAAGGCTGACTACAAATTTCTCCTGAAGTCTGAGCAACTGGAAAGAACCACTGTCGCCCCCCCCGAGAGCTCTCTGTGTGCTTCAGATAAGGCCGGCTGGTTCCATCTGCAGAACTGTGCTCTAATCTGGACGGTGCTCACAGACTTTATCTCATTGCTTCGCCACCAAAATGCAACATGTGATTTGTCTTATCTGTGCTTGGCTGGTAGAGTTTTTTGACTGTATCATAGAGTGTCCTGAAAGACAAAATGTGATAGAATCTTTTTTGAATACCACTGATTACCTATTGTAACCTTCCTTTTTTTCCCTATACATGTATCTGATTGTGGCGGCGCAGATTAATTTCTGCTGCGGCTACGTGTACACGTCCCCCTTCTCAAGGACGGTGTGTGCGTCAATTCCAATGTTTTTGTGCTCCGGTGCAATGACGATGCCAATAAAGATATATTCTATTCTAAATGAGTCCTTGAGGCTCAGTGGGATTAACCTGCCTAAATAAAGGTTGAATGAATGAATGAATGAATGCTTGTCTTGTTTGTCTCTATGTGCCCCTGTGATGGATTGGAGACCTGTCCAGGGTGTCCAGCGCCTCTCGCATAGTGATGGCTGGACATGGACACCTGTGACCCCCAGCGACTCAAAAAAGAAGAAACAGGTATAGATAATGGATGGACTTGTCTATGTCTGAGTCGCTTGCAGATCATCCTACTTGTACTCGAGTTGTAGCAAATAATCTGTGGCCTCACGTACAAAGCGTGTGTGTACACACAAAATGTGGCGTACGCCCTTTTTCACACAAAACTTCAGAAGTATCAATGAAATGTCAGTGGAAATGCACACAGCTCCACGTCAACTTCAAGGCACGTTGCTATGGTTGTTAGTCCATTGGCGACACATGTAGGTGATACTGGGAAACTGCTAATGATGTGAAAACTATTATTGTACACACACGATAAACAATTAATAATTACTTGAGTGGATATAAAAGCATGCACAACCTGGTGCAGAAAATGCCTTTATTAACAATGGCTTTAGTTTTATTAGAGGATATAGCAAATAGTGCAATACGCAGAGAGCAACCTAGCTGTTTATTTGTTTCATTTGTTTAATTAGCATTTTATTTTCACTTGTTATTCTCAATTTGTACGCATCATTTTATGATTGATTGTCTGTTGTTGTCTCTGTTGCCCACTGTTGTCATCATTCATTGTTAAAACCAGGTCTCTCTTGTAAATGAGTCCCCAAGACACAATGGGATTAACCTGTGTAAATAAAGGTTGAATGAATAGCAACAGGGACATTCCAAAGGGAGATGGCAGACCGATGGGACTGTGCCAGTCGACCCTGAGCTGAGCCATGCCAGCTGTGTGGGATTGAATTATCCACATGTCAACCAGGTATATCAAATTCCAAATTCCCACTGTTTTCTTGATTTGATCCGACGCCATGTTGCAGTAGGAAATCCACACGTCTTTGTGCATGAGACCCCTTGTGTGTCTGAGGTTTCTGTCACGCTGCTCATTCATTTTGTCACGTTTCTCCTGGAAGCATGCAGAGCTGGTAAAACAGAGACATAAAGGAAGATGATCATTACTAAATCTAGTTCTTGAAAAAGTGGCTTCCCTGTACAAAACCCTAAATTTGTGTCCTTTGCGTCTGTGCTGTGTCACACTGTGCACAGAAAGTCAGAGCGTGTTTTATATGCTGCTTGTTCTGAATCTTTTATGACCGCGCCAGTGCTGGGTTATGTAACAGCCTGGTGTGGGGTGTTGCGATGTATTATAGCAGCTATTTACTAATTAAGGAGCTGCCTTAGAGGGAACAGACAGCTAATTTTATTCAGATCCCAGGACGCATGCTGGCAAAGGAACATACTCCAGAGTTTCCTTTTGAATGCAGTCCAGCTGTGATTTTGTTTGGCTTTTTGCTACATGATGAAGACTACTTACAGTGAGACACACTCAACAATTGGTAAAAGTGTGGCAATTTTCAATGTTTTTGTAGTAATGGTTTTAAATGTTTTGATACTTTTAATACCAGTGTGAATTGGGACATCTTTGCATCATCAGGGCATATGGTGTAAAAATAATTGCCAAGTCTTCGCGTGAATTTGTTTGCTGTGGTAACCCCTGAAGGTAGCCGCTGAAAGGAAAGAGAAAAAAAAAATCTTATTCCTAGAAATGAAAGCTGTAATGTTCTGGAAGCGGAGCTACCACTTAAGTTACATTTGTAGCAAAGGTGCATTTTTGTAGAAATGTTCAAACATCTAAAAGATAACGACAGTAGGCTGTTGTTCTGCAGCTGGTACTGATGCTACTATTGTCGGTTTGTTTGGGTCCCTTGGGTCAATCCTGAGCGACTTGCATCAGAAAGTGACGCACACACAGGAATGTGTGAATCATCAGCTTCTCCCTGAAGAAACAAACCCAAGAGCCATGGGTGGAACCAAGCAAGACGTCTTTATCTGAGACACGTTTTAGACCAAAGGCAACACAACAAGCAGGTTTTCTTGTTTAGCCTGGCACTTTAAACTGGTTTTGTTTTGAAGCCAGATGATTTTTGTAAAATACTATCCGGTAGGACTTGAAAGCACCTTGCATGGTAGTCTGCCGCTACCGGTGTATGAATGTGTGTAAAATTCAATGTGTGTAGCACTTTGAGATTTTCACTAATGAAAAGTGCGTTATAAATTGAATTCATTATTATTATTATTATTATTATTACTTTGTACATCTCTCTTAAAACACAAAATATTCAATGATGGTGGCATGATAGAAAGTGTAAGTTTTAGGTAGAGGTAATGTAGACCAATTATTCAAATTGGACTGAAGTGATCTTCGGATTTACATCTTTTATCTTGTTTACAACACCTAACGTAGATTTACAACCATGCTTTTAAAACAGGGGTCTGTAAGATAAGAGATAAGATAAGAGAGATTTATTGATTAACATTGCACCAATTAATTAATACAATGTGATTATGTAAGCACAGTCATCCAGAAGAGGGAGAGTATGCAAAGCTGCAGCATTTCCAAACACATGACATGTTCTTCTGCGCGGCCGCGCTCATCCGTCTCCAGATGAAGGTCAAACAGATATGGAAAAAGGAAAAACACAATAGGTATCATTTGTGATATTCAAAAAAAGAATCTATCAAAGATTGCCTTAAGACACTCTATGATAAAGTCCCAAAAACTCTATCAGCAATAAGCACAACCAGACAAGACATTGTTGCAGTTTTGACGACATGCAAGGAGATCAAAGAGTCTGTGAGCAACATTCAGATAGCACAGTTCAGCAGTTGTCTCAGCTCGGCGCCTCCGAGCGCACCCACAGAGATCTCTGGGGGGGGGGGGGGGGTCAGCAAGGTCTCTCAGCTTCACTCCAGGAGAATAGTTTCCAGCAGACAGCCTTCTTCTTTTCCAAGGTCGTGCAGAAACTAGATTAGATAGTTATTGTTTATCTTCAATCCAGGCCACAGTGTTCTTTTGATTGCAGCCTTCCAGAGTCCAGGTGCTGTTCAGGTCCAAAATCGCCGAATCAAATGAGTTTCCGAAGCTACGAACCCCCATCCGTGCCCTGATTAATACCGGGCGGCTGTAAACGAGTCCCAAAACGCACCGCAGATCCACGGTGGTCCCCCGCTCCCATAGTGCGGTTCAGCTCGTACAACAGCTGGGTTGAGGAGCTCACAGCCCGGATCAGAGTCTCTTGCTGTTCAGGAAGTTTGGCCAGCGCGCCGATAGCTGCCGAAGTCTTCCTGATCTTCCAGTAACAGACAGCTCCGCTCACGCCAAAAAACAGAGCAGCTGCCACCAATATTCCAATAATCCACAAATCTTCCACGTCTTCGACAGACAGGACGGTCAAACACATTGGCTTCCACTCCGACCACGAGTCCATAATGTATCCCACTGCGTGCGTGTCAGAGGGGCAAACCGCTTCTCCTGGCCCGGTTCGCTTCGTGGAGAAAATCTTATCTATAGATGAAACAGCCCAATTTATTAAATCCATCGCAAATTGGTTCGAGTGAGCGCTGAAGAGTCACAGACGAGACAAAAAGCAAGCAGGGAGAGGAAAACTTAGGGAGGGTAGGAGCAAAAAGATATGCGACTTGCTCTGTCGAGTAGCGGAAGTAGTAACCTTTCTGCGACTTGCTCTGTCGAGTAGCGGAAGTAGTAACCTTTCTGATCAAAAGAGCCATTTCTGCCCCAGTGCTCACTAAATTAAACATGCCCGGAGCCACAAAACATGCTACAATTATCATTATGAACTGGTGGCCCACAGACCAGTTGGAGGGCACTTTTCTGGCCAGTAGGGACGATTTTATAAAGCTGAAAATACAGTTGCCAATGATTTTCAACATTTATTTATATTTTTATGTTTTTAAGACAAAATAAAAGACAAGATTCTTGTAAAGAAGGAAAAATTATATAGTTTTGTCCAATAAAAAAAACAAAAACAATGAACTATGCAGCTCTGTGATTTTTTTTATTTTAGAAAAATTAAGTATCCTATTTTGAAGAAATAAAGCACAAAGTGAAAGAGAATATGTTTAACTCCTTGTATTAGTTCTATTCATATATTTGCAAAATAATTTTTTTTAAAAACTGCTAAAACTAGTCATTTTTGTTAGTTTTGGTCAAAGCTTGAAAGAGCCGCAGGTTGCAGACCCCTGTCTTATGAAGTAGTCCAGCACAAAAAGTCACTGAACCTAATCTGCTTATGCTAAAAAAAAAAAAAAACTCCTGCCGCCCTTGTGTCAAAATAACCAAGACCTCTTTTGATCCAAGTGCAGCAACAGGATTACATTTCATGTTTGATAAAGTGATAACTGATAAGTCCACGCAGCAATAACTGCACAGGTTGGTTTAACAGATGTCCTGCACATCACAAATGGAGAAAAGGTGAACCAAAGTGTGTTTGGCTTTTTGATATATCTAAAAAAGCTAAGTTTGGTCCTCTGGACATAAATATTTTTTTTTTGAATGTCCAGAGGGCCAAACTTAGCTTTTTTAGATTTTTCTAACTTGATTATTGAGCATGCATCAGGGTTTTTTGATACTTTGTACATAGTTTTGCTTATCTGCCTTCGAAAACTGGCTTTTTATTTTTACATAGTTTTTTTTTAAAACAAAGATATGATCAAATATCTTGTGTGATCTTTTAATATTAATAGGATGCATAGGGGATAACTCTCAGTTACTACTACACCAAGTCTTGTTTACATATTGGTAAAATTGGCTGTTATACACATTTTTATATTTCCTACTGTTTCTTAGCTGTGATTGTACTCTGGGCCACCTTTACTGGTCTGAAGGCAGGAGTGCAGGGGTCTACAGAGGTGTGTGAGTGTGGATGGAGGTGGGGATATCATTTTGAGGTCACATGATAAACAAAAAGACTGTTTTGCAGCTTGTCAGGTTCTCTGTATATCCCCCAATGAGTGACTGACAGATGTCCACATGTTGGGATAAAACGTTTGAGAGCTTTTCTCAAATTAAAACACTTGTCAGAACAAGTTTGAAAAGGAATTACTGGACAAATTATGTCGAAGCTTGAAGGGAAAAAAAACAGCTGTTATAGAAGATGAACCTGCAGAAGGGTGTCCTCTGAGGCAACAGGTGTGTCACATGTAGAAAATGAGACAGGTGTTGTGCCAAAATGTTGATCAGCCGCCGCAGGAGCGTGCAGACTATCTCTTTATAAGTTGCAGTCTCTGTTGCTTTAATTCTTGGTAAAGATGTATATTTGTACAAAGTATGACCAAGACACTTTTTCTATAGCAAAAGTGTCTTAGTTTAACTTTTCAGTTTAAAACCCGCACAATGTTCTCTGTGCGAGAGTCCGTTTTTATCATAAACATCTGTAGATTTGAATTCTACACCATATTATTGCATTAAAAATGGGGTTGTAGTGAAATGGATGAGACAAACTTGTTTATATTTGGAACCAGACTGTATGAGTGTTAAAGGTAAAGCTTTCATTGATAAAATATGAAATATAAATTTCAGTTTTACTATTGATTCAGTTTATTCTGTTTGCCTAGTTGGCTGTGTTTTTTTAATGTTCAAGTATTTTTTAGCGACCAAAAACAATATAAATTCTCTCCACTCTGTCATTGCGCCTGGTTATAGATAAACCTGCGCCTGTCTCTCTGTGTTGCCTTGGTCAAGCAAGCAAGCAAACAAACAAACAAACAAACAAACAAACAAACAAACAAACAAACAAACAAACAAACAAAAAATACCGCCTTCTTCTATTCTTGAAAAACTCATATTAAGAAGTACCTTTAAGGGTTAGGGTTAAATGAAATGAAAAAAATTATCTTATAGTTGTCAGAAGGCATCTCTCATTCAACCAATGTTTTTGTTGATGTCTGTAGCAAACCTACATGTTATTCATGTTAAACCAAATTAATCAAAGTGTTTCACCAAACAGCCCAACGTAAACTTAATTTTTTTTAATTTACTTTTATTTATTTTTATTTATTATATATTATATTATATATATTATTTATTTATTTTATTTACTGTGGTGTGTGTTGTCAGAACTGTGATCAGTTTTTGTCTGACTTTTTGTCAGTGATCCCTTGAGGAGAAGGAGCCAAATAAATATACTGCTGACTTAACTCCGGTGACAGCCAAGAAACAAAGTCTGTGAAACATTTAAAATCTGAGCTATTACATTTGAAACCAGATGTTACACAGCTACACGTCTAAAAAGACGCATAAAAAAACAAAAAAAAATCTCACTGTATGACATTAAAGTAGACAAAACCTTTCCTGTTTAGAAAAAAGAAGGGGTTTAAGCTCAATCATCCATGCGGAAGCGTAGTGCTGCCACCTGGTGTGATACGTATCACGTTATTACTACATATTATCACGTAATAACGTGATACGTATCACGTCATTACGTGATACGTATCACGTTATTACTACATATTATCACGTTATTGGGTGATACGTATCACGTTATTATGTGATACGTATCACGTTATTACTACATATTATCACGTAATAACGTGATACGTATCACGTAATGACGTGATACGTATCACGTTATTACTACATATTATCACGTTATTGGGTGATACGTATCACGTTATTATGTGATACGTATCACGTTATTACTACATATTATCACGTAATAACGTGATACGTATCACGTAATAACGTGATACGTATCACGTTATTACTACATAAGCCCCCAAAAATATTTTCACCAGGTGGCAGCACTACGCTTCCGTACCTCCAGGTAGATAACAACAACAAAGTTTAAATCGTGTCATCTGGACCAGTTTCTTTAAATGAGATGGGTGTGTTTTGCTTGTGTTAAATGCCTGAGATTCCAACAGGAGATTAGCTTGAAACACAGCAGTGAAGAATGGGACAGATCTGGTGGGCAGGCTGCCAACTGAGGTAGTCCTCTGGATGGGGGACGAAACATTTCTCACTTAAAGAAACAGGTCCAGATGGCACGATTTAACCTTTTTGTTCTTTCCTGTTTAGGTCAGTTTTGATTCCACAAACTATTTTTGAAATGCCAAAATAATGAGAAAAAGAATATAGTACAATTTTCAAGTCAAAGTTACATTAATCTTTCTTCATCTCTCTTACTATGGTCTTCAAACCGTATAATTTTGGTCAAACCTTTGAGCAAATGAAAGTGTTTTGCACCTCAGGTCCGTTAAGTTCTTCATTTAAATTAATTAATTAAACCCCATGTCTGGTTATGATGGCACTTGAAACAAAGACTATGATCAATCCTTGTATATTGATAGTGGAAACTCCACTATCAATATACAAGCTTTAATCATAGTCAAATTGTACTTGCCTGTAGATTATTACAGCCTCATATATCTGAACGGTATTGGAATAGTATTAGCCTGGTTAAAACCAGACCCTTGTCCTTCACTTCGCTTCGTACTAGGAGTGAAGGGAAATGAGAATTGAGCGGAGCTGCTAGGAAGGCGAGGGCCAGGCTAGAATAGTATAGGTATCGACCAATATCCAGATTTGGGTCTCGGTATTGGAATCGGAAGTAAAAAAATAAAAAATAAAAAGTGGATAGGTGCATCCCCAAGTGGAATTATTAATTACATTTTGGGAGAAAGTTCACTCCTAAAATGTGCTCGGATACATCCTTTACCACCTTTCATAGCCTCTTCTTCCCCTTTTACCTCTATTAATTTCTGTATTTAATAATACTTAGGGATGGTCAAATACATTTATACAAAAAAACCACCTGCAACAACAGCAAAACTATTTCAGTTTTTTCTTAAGATTTTACTCATTCTATTGGGGATGTTTTTTATTCTAGCAATTTATTTTTAATTTAACCAAAAAAAAAGTTTTATTAGGATAAGTCTTTGTGTTATTGAAGATTTGTTTAGTCCTAAACTGGTTGTAGATATGGAGGCTCTGATTATTGTGCTTTGCTCTAAAGCATTACTTCTTTTTGCAGTTGCTCACAAGTGAAACAGCACAGATCTTTCAGGTATGTGAAGGTTTGCCTGTTCCGTCAAGCATTTCAAAGCTGGGCTGTGAAATACAGATTCTTCTGCTCTTGCAAATCTGCTAAATGTTTCACTTCTTCCACTCCTGGACTGCAGTTTAGTTTAAAAGAAAACGAAGTAACAGCCTACATCCCAGACCAATGAAGACTGAATTGCTTTCAAAGTCCAGCTTGGGCTGTACCAGTTTAACTTCATACTGTTGTGAAAGGAAAAACGTAAGAATATGTTGTTTGAAAGAGCCTCATCTAATTGTATAGTCTGTTTCTAACATGTCCATCCATCCTTTCAGTGATTAACTAATGCAGTTAGCGCTATGATCATAAAAAGCCACTATACAGAAAAAAGTATTTCCATGTTGGACAGTTAACTATCTCACCAAAAACTTATTAATCAGCAGTGTTTTGACTTTAGTTATGGAAAAATAATGGGTCTTATATTTTGACAATTGACAAGTACCTTATGTAGGGTCATTTTGTTAGTTTCTCCAAGAAGTTTAACATTTTTCAGTAAGAAAAAAAGAAACCTTTGAGATGCATTAACAGTCACAATTTATGGTATAGTGAGGATCTAAATGCAGAACTATCAGACAGGAGTCAAGTCAACAGAAACAGGAATGAACAGCCATTACTAGCTGAAGAGAAACTACCTTACACCTGGACCTGTCACTCTGTCATATGTTATGCCAACATGCCCAGCAAAATTCCCTAGGGAGGCATCCAGTGGGCATCCTTACCAGTTGCCCGAACCACCTCAAGTGGCTCTTCTCCCAGATAAGTGAACTTCATACCCTATCATTAAAAAGAGTCTAGCCACCCTGCAACGAAAACTCATTTCAACCACGTATACGCAATCTCGTCCTTTCAGTCACTGCCCCAAAATTGCGAACATAAGTGAGGTGAGGTATATAGACCGACTGGTAATCCGAGCATTTTGACTTGCATCTGCTCCCTCTTCCCCACAACAGATGAACACAGTCCGCAATATAGACAGGTCTCTCTTGTAAATGAGTCCTCGAGGCTCAATGAGATTAACCTGCCTAAATAAAGGTTGAATGAATATTGCATAAGCTGCACTGATCTGTCTGTCGAGCTCATGTGCCATTCTTCCCTCACTTGTAAACAAAACCCAAATACACTTGAATTTCTCCAATTGAGGCAGCACCTCATTTTCAACCTGGAGAAGGTAATTCACCCTATTTTGAATGAGGATCATGGTCTCAGATTTGGAGTACTGAAACTCATCCAAGCTATTTCACACTTGGTTATGAACTGCTTCAGTGTGAGCTGGAGATCATGGCATAATGACACCAACAGGACCATACAATCAGTGAATAATAGAAAGGGAATTCTGGGACCAACAAAATGGATGTCCTTCATCTTCTGGCTGCACAGTGAAATTCTGTACATAACATACAGTATACAGTATTAACAGAATCAGTGACAACGAGCACCCCTGGCAGAGTTCAACTCCCACTCTGAAGGGTTCTGACTTATTGTCAGCCATTCAAATCAAACTCTTACATTGCTTGTATAGGCACTGAAATGTCTATAGCAATGGAAACCCAATCCCATACTCACAGAGCACCTTCTTTAAGGAGCATGGGTGCCTTTTTCCAAATCTACAGAATACTTGCAGACTGGTTTGACAAATGACCATAATCCGTCAAGGATACTGAATTTAAAAAGTTCGTCTAGTGTTCCATGGCCAGGACAAAACCAACATTGTTCCTCCTGAATCCGAGGTTTGACCATCGACCAAATGCTCTTCTCCAGCAGCCTAAATAGCGGTTAAAGAGTGTAATGCCCCCATAATTGGACTACATCTCACCCCACCTGTTTTTGAAGAGGATTTCCTCAGTTTTCCAATCCAGTGGCTCTTCCCCCAATATTCACTGGATGTTGCAAAGGTATATTAACCAAGACAGCTCAACAACATTCATGTTTTGAGGAACTCAGAGCAGCAGTTGTACACTCCTGGGATCCTGTTGCTGCAAAGCTTTTCAATTACCTCAGTGACCTCAGCCCCGATTATGGATGGATCAACTTCCAAGTCCCCTAACTCAGCTCACCCCATGGAAGATGTCCTGGTGGAATATAGAGGGGCCGAGAAGTATTCCTTCCACCACCTGATGATATCACTGGTTGAAGTCAACAGTACTCCACCTCCACTTACACAATGTTGGTAATTCAATTAAATATTAAAGTAAAGTTCTTCTTTCCCCACAGGTGTTCAGCAAAGATGATTTTCCAGAATATTTTCAAAGTTGATTGAGAGCCTCTATCTTCACTGGCCTCCTCCCATATCCTAGCTTTCATCTTAGCAACTGCCAAGGATGCAGTATGCTTGGCCCTGCCGATACCCCTTAGCTGCCTCCAGAGTCCTACCAGCTAACAAGACCTGATAGGAACCCCTTTCTAAGCATGATGGCCTCCCTCACCCAGAGTGTCCACCACCAAGTTCAAGGATGGCGCTGCTGTGAGAAGCACTGAGAATACAGCCAAAGCTCAAGGCAGATGCCTTGACAATGGATGCATGAAACATGGTCCATTAGGACTGCCAACAGGACCCTGCCATCACTAGGATGTAGTTGTTCTCTGAAGTGTAAGATGGAAATTCTTATGACGGGTCCTTCTGCCAGACATTCCCAGGAAATGATCACTCCACATTTGAGTTTATTGAGTTTGTCCAGCCACTATCACGTAGTGATCAGTTGACAGCTCAGCTCTTCTCTTCACCCGAGTGTCCAAAACATATGGCCACAGATCAGATGACATGACTAGAAAGTCTTTCATCAATCTGCGACTTAGGTTGTTGTTGTGCCATGTGCAGTTTTGGATAGCCTTGAATTCAAAGAAGGTGTTCGTGATGGGCAAGCCAAGTCTAGCAAAGAAGTCCAACAAGAGATCACCACTTGGGTTCAGATCATAGAGGCAGTTCCACCTAATCACAGCTCTCAAGGACATGCCCACATGTGTAGCTCTGTTCCTATCCCCATGGACATTGAAGTGTCCAAGCAGATTAAAGGAATCCCCTGCTGGACTGCCTTCCATCACCCCTCCTAAGGACACCAAGAAGGCTGGAAACTCTGAACTGTTGTTTGGTTCATAGGCACTAACAACAGTCAGAGGTGCTCCCCCCATCCAAATGTGGAGGGAAACTACCCTCTGATCTACCAGGGAAAACTGAAATGTACAGGCACCAAGCCAGGCTATAAGTAATCCTATACAAAACCAGCACCTCTCACAGTGAGCAACTCTAGACTGCAATAAGGTCCACTTAAGTGGCATGCACTGTGCACGATGCTTTGGATTGAAAGCCGATAAACAAAGTCTCCCAGGGGTCCTAGAGAACCAAACCTCTTCAGGGTCTGGCTGGCCTGACTGGCAAAGCAAGAAACAAATTTGGCAGCAGTTGTGACATCAAATACAGAAGAATTTTTTTTAGGGGTTGGTCAGGTATCAAACCTTTTAACTAGGGATCCTTTCAGTACTTCTGGTTGGCATAGCAGTATCTGCTTGAAAACCTGCAGGATTTGGCTGAAGAGGAATGCCAGCTCACTCAAGAATTGAAAAAAAGTGGGACATCTACAAACCCTCAGACTTAGAATGGATCAGTCATAGCATATGTAATCCTAATAACATCAGTTGACTCAAAGGGTGGCAAAATGATTTTCAGACTTTAGGGCATTGGCTCAGCTGACTCCAAGGCTAATGAGACATCAGTTCACCCTGAGACACAAAAAGTCGAGTACCACTGAGACAGGCAAAGAAACAAAAAAGTGGCCTACAGATTCTGGACAAAACCAGAAAGGACACCATGACATACTGAATAAGTTAATATGCAGACCCCTAAGCCTGAGCTAAACGGCTGCTTGTAGGCTCCTAGACTTGTGTGATGGGCCTAGGTTTGGCAGTTTGAATTATTAGTTAACCATTTGAACCTAAACTTGAATAAATAAATAAAACATTTTCACTGATTTAAACATGCTAACTGGTTTGTGTTACACTGTAGATTCCATATTTGTAAAATGTTTAATTAGTTAATTTAATTAGTTAATTTTAGGGAGGGCAAAATATTTGCTCAGATTGCGTAAAGACAGTTCACATTAAAAAGTAGAACTAAAACTGGTTGGATAGACAGAACGAAAAAGTGGTTTATTTATTTATTTATTTTGTATTTCTAATTTTGGAGAATTTAGACCAGAAAGTAAAGAAACTTACTGTACCATAAATAAAAACAAACAAACATTTATTTATCTTAAATAAAAGAAAGGCTTCTTACTTTAAATAACAACAAAAGAAGAAGGGAAGGTGATAAACTAATACAAGCAAGTGGCCAACAGAAAACATCAAATTCACAAATCTATGTAACTGAAGCATCAAAAGAGTACCTATGAGACATACAAAAACCTGACAGTGCTTCTAAATCCTTTGGCGTCACATATTTGGTCTGTCTCATGGTGATAATACAATTTCAGGTCTTCAATAGTAATCATATCAGTATAAAGGACTACAAGAATGGATGATCCAAAGACTGTCTGCAAAGAGAAACATATTGTATGACATACTAAAACTTTATAAATAGTCTGTAGCTATTATGCTTGTGCTGTGGGGCAACTGGTTGCTTACAGTGTGAATCCAATGTGCTATGCCGCTTGGCAAGCTGCTGCATTGCATTATACTTTTTTTCATGTAAAGTGTTACAGCAAATTTAGGGGATTTATGATTTTATACATTACGAAAGCTGTGCTGGGGGAAAATTGAGTCTAGTAATGCACTGTTCAAGTGTGATGGTTTTCTGTTTGAAATGACTGATTTCAAGACTATTCTCAGAGAATATGTATACTTTTGGATAGTTAAAACCAGATACGTACACACACTGTATAAAAACAAACCTGTGTAAAATAATTTTGTTATCTTACTATATGACAAAAAAATCAGATTACAGTATTTTCTGCCTGATAAGTCACACCTTTCTATAAGTCGCGTTGTCCAATTATTGGCAAAAAATGGAAAAATCCATAAACAATTCGCACCTCTCTATAAGTCGCATGTCACCGCTACGCGACGCGTCGGCGCGTCATTTGCCCTGCTGAAAATGGCAGCCACAGAAGCATGCACGGAAGGACTTGTAACAAGATTAACACGGTAAAAACAATTATTTGTCTGCTGAAAATTATAGCAAAGATGTGTCTTAGCTTAACCGTTCCTTAATAAATTCACGTAATGGTCAAATCGGCTGGATTTAAATTGTTTAGCTTTGACGTCTTCCAAACGGTCGCGCTATGAAAATAAATTATAAATAAATCTAATTTTAGCTCAAACAACTCCAACAGATACTAGTTTGTAAATGACCACCAAGTAATTATTTTCTGCAGTTTAAAGAAAATCTGCCGTGTGTGGTTTATGAGTTATTTGCTAAAAAGTACCCGGAAAAACAACAAAGCTTACCGCGACACATTTACGTTTATAAAACGTCAAATTTGATCTCAAATAACTCCAACAGCTAACAGTTTGTAAATGACCACCAAGTAATTACTTTCTGTAAGTTTAAAGAAAATCTGCCTTGTGGTTTATGAGCTCTTTACTGCACCATTCTTTGCCAAAATGAAAAACGGTCATATCTGAGCCAAAAATTGGTCTAAAAATATGGGGAAAAAATCCATAAACAAGTCTCACCTCTCTATAATTTGCAGGGCATGCAAATTAGGCAAAAAGGTGTGACTTTTAGACCGGAAATATGGTAAGCCTTTCCTACTTAGGGTGGTTAGGAATTCCCAAAAATATTTTGACATGTTAAATGTCTGAAAGTGAGATCTTTTTTTAGAGAATGTTTTCTTTTACTTTCTTTAAAGAAGCAAGTTTATGTATATTTTTCTTAGTACTTGATATTGCATTTAGACTGTGACTGAGGGTCAAATATTTAGGTATACTAAGATTCTCATAACAGTTTGCTGGATTTTTTCCCCCCAATCCTGCTGACAAAACTGTATTCAGGTTTTAGGCTGTCTTGCTCACACACACATTTTCAACTCTGCACACACATTTTCTGTGGATTGAAATCAGGGTTTTATGATGCACTTGCACGCTTCCCCCTGATCCTCCAAACGTAACAATGGTGATTGCATTGCTTTCAAAGTAACAACATCTTATTCACTGAGTGGACGTTCAGTCCATATTCATACAGGACTTCTTTTACTGTGGATAATGACACTGAAAATCTTCAGCAGCATCTTCACAGTCTTTAGCTTTTATTTTGGAATTGATAGATGCATTTTGCACCAAAACATGTTCAACTCAGGAACACAAAACCCATCTCCTTCCTGAGGAGCATGATAGGACATTTCCATGGTGTACAATCATGTGTACAATTATTTGATCAAAGGAAGAAAAAAGGCATTTTCAGGCATCTGGAAATAATAAGCAAGGAAGAACCAGAGTTGTGGAGGTAGACAAATCCCTTCAAAATATCTTGGCTGATTTCTTTTTTTATCTTCGTTTGATGTTACACAAAGAAGCAGTGTGCTTGAGCTGTGCCCTAAAGGATGCTTCTAATTAACTCACTTGTTGTCAGCTAATCGATCAAAAGCTTTCAAAGACATGACATCAACATCTAAACTTTCCTAAATTGTTTAAGGCAAAGTAATTTTAGTGTATGTAAATTTGTGATTTTGGCGAAATTAATAAAATCTTCTCTTAAACATTTTCTCTCATTGATTGTGCCTTTAGGAAACAGAAACAATTTTAGGAATCCTGACGTAAAACAGGAAAGATTTACCGGTAGTCTGATTTATAGTTGTCAGATATTAAGAAAAAAGAAAATGGTTTTGCGTCTTTTTATACAGTTTGTGTAAACATCTAGTTTAAAGCTGCAGTCTGTAGTTTTTTGAACACACTGGAACTTAGAAAGTTTTTGAAAAGAGACACGTTTCTGGTCCCTCCCCCTCAGAGCCATACATGGCTCTGCTCCCCCTTGCTCTCGCTGAAGTTCAGCTCAGCCTCCTTAGCGCCGCCTCCACTGCATGTCCTGTTGCAGCCGCTGCAATATTCTGTTTGATTGTTAATAAAACGTTCAAAAAATAAAATAAAAACATGGAGCGCTGGTCCAGCACACCAGAACACCATGAAATCTGCAGAGCCTCGCACAGCCACGTTGAACCCGAGTTTAATTCGCTCGTGACAAATTCATTCATTTCCTCATTTTCAGTCATGGAGTCAGCGGAGGAGGAAGCGATCACTTGACTTTTGGCAAAAAAACAAAAGAAAAGTCCAGATCAGGGATGAAGAAGGGGAATTTAATACATTTGTGTCACATACAAAACAGTTCTGCATCGCTTTGCAATCCTTTGAACGAGAACGTGCGCGGCCGCTGGGGCTGGGACAGGCGGGGGCGTGGGTTAGTGGCGTGAGAAGCTCTGTTTTTATTGGCTGGTTAACGGCGGGTCACTGTGGGTTTTTAGAAATGCTTTTAGTACCACCTGGAGAAGCAAGGGGAATATAGTTTTTTTCAGAGATTACTTGTCTAACATCAGTCTGTCAGTAGATAGTGACAGAGTGAAGAAATATGTTAAAAATATATCGTTAGAAAAACTACAGACTGCAGCTTTAAACTGTATTTACACATACCGTAATTGACTTTGGCGACATTTGACTTTTCTCCTTGTGAACACACCTGTTGCAGCATCTATTGCTTTTGGCATAACTGGCTGGAGTTCTGCGGCTCTTGTTCTGCTGGAAGCTCTGATGTCTGTCCTCTTCCCATGTCCGCTGCGAAGCTTGTTGTTATCATTTTGCTCAAATTTAGAAAATCCAACCCAGCAATTCAAAGTTACTGCCTTAAAGGCATTGAAATGGAGAAGACATGCCAAGGCTTTTACACAAGCAAACACAGCTCAATTGGAAAAGTATAGCACTTTCATTTTGTTTGCCTTTCGTTCATCTACAACCACCTTCTTGTGTTTTCATCTCTCTGTGCAGCTTGCAGCACAAGTTTTGGATGATCTTGATGATGCGGACATCGGATTTGGACTGGTGGATGAGAAGAAGGCCTCCGCTGTTGCCAAGAAACTAGGTAAGCTTGGCATACACATTACTGGTAAAAACTAAACCCTGTAGTGGAGCATAAATAATCGACATACAAAACCAGTAAGATTTCTTTTTACAAACTTTGTTTAGTCAATACAGGGGATAAATGTAAGATTGTTGTTATGAATTTTATATTTTTTTTTAACTCACTTTAACTTCAACCTAATACTAACAGACTGAAGACACCAGGTATTTTGACAAAAATCTGTTTTGTTTATTACAATAATATAAGGCCTGATTGATTTTTTTAAATTTAACATGTAAAGCTTAATGTTTTTTATGTTTCACTCAGTTTTTTCTGGTTGATTCAGAATATAAAACAACACTGCCCTCAAGTGTTCAGCAAAACCACAGCACTCTCATAGTACCAGGTGGTACAAATAGACTTGCCATTGATTTTTAACAAATTTAAACACAAAGTTGCATGTTGGGACACACTGTCATGCCAGTAAAAGTGGTATGGGCATTTGATTTTAATGCTGCACAGCTTTGACATGCAGCTTTTCATTTCATTCAAAAAATATACCTTAACCCCACATACCAATAATAAATAATATTTATACAGGTGCTGGTCATAAAATTAGAGTATAATGAAAAAGTTGATTTATTTCAGTATTTCCATTAAAAAAGTGAAACTTGTACATTATATTAATTCATTACACACAGACTGATATATTTTGTATTTCAAATGTTTATTTCTTTTAATGTTGATGATTAAAACTGACACCTAATACAAACCTACATGTTTAGATAGTGCTCTATATACAGTAATAGACTCATGAGCTCTTCAGGGTGTACATGACCCGTCAGTTGTTAAAGAAATAAAAAGACATAAATTAGAGCTATTGTTGGCTTGTGAATGACAGATCTTTATGGATGGTATAATTTTACAGAGAAAACACTGATCTATCTGCAGGTCTGGATGAAGTGGAGAGTATCTACATTTTTGCAGACAATGAGATTATAGAATATGACGGAGAGCTGGCTGCAGACACCATTGTTGAGTTCCTCTACGATGTAAGTAACTTACAGTCGTTAATGAAAATATTATGAGTTTTTGTTCTTTGTACGTCTCCATGTGTGTCTTTTGTTAGGTGATCGAAGACCCCGTGGAGATTATCGACAACGAACGTGAGCTGAAGGGCTTTTACAACTTGGATGATGTCATCAGGCTAGTCGGCTACTTCAAGAGCGAGAATTCTCCTCGTAGGTTGACTATTTTAAATTTCTATATGGTCAAAAGGCTGAACTTAAAATCTCATCACTCTTCTGTTAGACCACTTTCACACAGAATGATGACCCCTCTCTGATCTGATCAACGTACTTACTAATTGGAGCATTAAAGGACTGTGGCTAATTTAGAAAGTTAGCCTCCTTGAATGTGAAGGCAAGCACAATGGCATTATATTCTTAGCACAATGGCATTATATTCTTAGTACTGTACTTACCAATTACTGTAGGTCTTTCCCTATAGTTTCCATGTCCAGGAGAGGTGCTCCGTGTGAACTGTCTAAAGGGCATTTTCATCCTCACTGAGAAGAACATGATATAATCAGCAAATTAATTCAGAACAACTAATGTGGAGGTCAAAACATAGACATCAGGCACAGACCATAATATATATCCATAACTAGCTGCCTATAGCATAACTGATGAACAATGAAAGCTTTGACCCTACTTGAGGACATCACCATTAGAAGAATAGAGGCAGCAGGTTTTTACGGATCACGCCAACCAAATACCAATGTAGTGTTTTACATTTGTCCCTGAGTCGTGCCTTGCCACGACTTGATTAATTGATCAGATTCCTATAATTTAAACTTCAGCACAGATGTAAATCATGCATCCGTAATTTCTAGGAACAACAGAATCAAGTAATGAGATGGTAGTTTACTTATATCTGAAGGCTCTTTAGCTTAATGTCACTGGCAAGAGAGGTTTAAGGAAGATAGGAGGAAAGAAGAAAGAAAAAGGAAGTTTATCTTGGGGTGAATGAGTTCAACCAGGAATGAAACTTTCTCCATGCGACCTCCAGCTAAACGCAGGTCCGCTTTTAATAACATCAACGACTCTTTACCTTGCAAGACGGTCAGTCAAGAATGGAGCTTCCTTGAGGTCCAAGAGGAGGTCAATCTGGTTACCTTTGCAGCTTTTCTGCGTCCGCCTTTGATCTACCAAATTAACGGTAGTCCAGATGATTTTCAAAATAAAATATTCCTCTAAAGGAATTTCTATTAAAATGTTTGAGCTCTGAAACTCGGTTCGGATTTTACAGCAAGCATGCTGTAGAATCCTTGGCGAAGGACAAGGCCTTTGACGCTTGGCCAATGTCCGACAGCTTAAAAAGGCTGAGTGTGACGAAAGCTTCCTCAACTCAACTCAGAACTGAAAAGTTCACGGAATAACTCATGCAATAAACACAAGGTTATTATTTTGATACATTTGAATTAGAACAAATTAAAAAGTCTCTTGGTGATTTAATTTGTGTCTTTGATTCAAATTAGTGGAATAAACAGTGCCCACTGTCTTCTTCTTGAAGGTTTTCAAGAGAAGGTGTCTCACTGAGAGGTTCAGTGAAACAAGGTGTGTCACTGAGAATTTTCAGAGACCAAGGTGTACTACTACAACTGTAATTATAATGACGTGTATATTGCAAATGCCTCATTCTTAGATTTGCACTTCTGGTTCAGTTAATTCAGTGACAACTGCAGTTTCACACACACAATTACTCTTCTTTGCACAAAAGTGAGAAACTTGTTCTTACACCCCATTAACATCTTTAGAAGCGTCTCTGACTAACATTCCATTAGATTCCTCATTTTCCTGCATCCAAACTTTGCATTTGATTGTGCATATATGAATATTACACATGCGGGACATATTTGCATCTAGTGTTCCCTCACTTATCGCGGAGGTTACGTTCCAGAAACCCCCGCGATGAGTGAAAATCCACAATGTATGGACGTTATATTTATTTTTGTTACACTTTATAGCACTTTGAGATTTTCGTTAATGAAAAGTGCATTATAAATTAAATTCATTATTATTATTATTATATATAAAGGCTTTATAAACTCTTCCTACACTCTTGCAATGTTCTTAACAGTGTTCTAATTTCTTAAACCTTTGCATAATTTTAACAACATACATACATATATGTACTGAACAGTACGGCAAAATTTTGAACCAATCAGCACCCACGATACAGCGCACAATGCTCTGGTTGGTCACATTCCATCAGCCAGGTAATTGTGTGTCGTGTACAGTACAATCTTACGCTGAAAACCCGTGAAGCAGTGATTCAGCAAAAGTCGAACCACGAAGTAGCAAGGGACTACAGGGGTCACCAACCTTTTTGAAACTGAGAGCTACTTCGTGGGTACGGAGTCATACAAAGGGCACCAGTTTGATAAACTCTTCGGAAATAACAAAGCGTAAATTGAAAAAAATGTATAATAAACATATTTTTAAGAACATATTTTTAAGATAGACATTTTTAAAATATATATAAATACAAAAAAAGAATAACAACTGAATAAAATGAAATTTTAAATGCAGCTTAGTAGTGAGTTGTGCTATTTTTAGAACAGGTCCGAGGGCACCTCAAATGGTCCTTGGGGGCAACCGGGTGCCTGTGGGCACCGTGTTGGTGACCCCTGGACTACTGTATATGCATATTTAAATGGTGTCATGTCAGGGTAGGTGTCTCATCTGCACTGATTTCCACACTTGTCTGGATGTTTGAAGGAAAGTTGAGCAGAAACATGCGTGGCCACAAATAAATCTGAAAATTTTGTTGCACAGCGCCAACTTTCAGTATAAAATATGTGCATTTTTTTATACATGGGACCTCATTTAAAGACCGTGTAAAGTGAATTTCAACATTTTCTTCAATAAACATTATAAATGTCGTAATTGTAATCTTGTAAATGAGTAAAAAGTCTCAAAATTGTAGCTCAATTAATTTTGGAGTTATAGATCAAACTGTGTATAAACACATTTCTCTTTCAGGATTTTTTAGGCGTGGTTTAAATGTGACCGCGTTTCGTCACGCGGTCACAAGCCCCACCCCCTGCAGCTCCAGCCGTTATAAATGCGTTCTTCGGTGGAGCCGTTCACTCGCTACCGACCGTCTCCCTCCAGTACTGGCGTGCTGCTGGAGCGACCACATGCCACCTGCACCTCCGCGCACCTCCGCCCCCCCCCCCGCGCGCGCGCGCGTGCGTGTGTGTGGCGATCAGACCCCGCATGCATGTGACCGGGTCGCGCGCGTGTGTGTGTGTGTGTGAGTGAGAGGCGATCAGACCCCGCATGCGATGTGACCGGGTCGGACCGCGAGTCCGCTCATCTTCTAAAAATAGCGCTGATTATAACAGCGGAGTTATGTGTCCTCAACTTTAAAAACATAACCAGAGTTGTTAGTGCACTAAAAACAGCGTAACTCTTGGAAAAAGGAGCTGCTGGAAGCCAGAACTCAGATAAAAACAGAGCAGGTGGATCTCTGCTTCCCCCGTATGCCTCCCCACACAGCTCAGCTCTGAAGGGGGCTGGACATGGCGCAGTACTGCGCTGAAACCACGCCCACGTGCGACACGCCCCCAGCGTTCTAGAGCAAGGCAAAATCATGTATTTTCATGATTTTTGACACTTAATTTTATAAGGAAAACAATGTTTTTAATCAGTCAGATTTATATGGGTGATTAATAACACATATTTATGCCATGTGACAAACTAAAAACACAAATTTAATTTCACTTTACACGGTCTTTAATTGAAAAGCTGCCACCATGCTCCATGCAGAACTCTAATATGCTGCCACTATGAAGTTAAACCACTACAACCTGTCTATGGAAGTTTTGTGCACATCATCCAGCTGCCCTTGGCTCAAAATTACCGCTAAGGCCTCAGGGCCATTTTGACCCAGGAATTGCAGGAGTTTAAAACCACTATGTACTAATCATGCTCTATCAGTCAATACACATTCTTATTATGCACCTAAATACCTTGGCCAAGACCTTGAGAAGGTGATCTGCATTTCGCCATTCCAGGGTCATCCTCCCGTGTGAAGGGGCGTCAAACAAAATTGCTGTGATAAACCTAAAGGTTGCATTTTCTTTGCCTTTTTTTTCTTCCAGATTTTATCGAGTTTGATGATGCAGCTGAAGAGTTCCACCCTTTTGTCAAATTCTACGCCACGTTTGATCCAAAGGTATAGACTTTTTCTTTGAGCACGTGTGTGCATAATAGTTACTACCGTACTACAAATTTAATTTAATTTCATGAACGTCACACTAAAGACTTTAAAACGTCTTCTATCACATTTTGTAGCATGCATTGCATTTTGTGTATACTGTATTGTCTAACTTTCACAATTTCTGATATTGTCTAACTTTCACAATTTCTGAACTTTTCTAAGATTGCCAAGAAGCTAAAACTAAAGCTAAATGAAGTTGATTTCTATGAACCTTTCATGAACGAACCAGTCACCATTCCAGGAAAACCTTACATCGAGTCTGAGATTGTTGAATACATCGAACAGCATGACAGGTGGGACTCTGATGGGTGCTGAAATGAATGTGCCTCATGCTGGATCATATTACCAGACTTATGATAGAAAAACAAGCCTGAACTGAAATATGGAGGGAACACGTAGAACAATCTTTTACAAATGCTTTTGTGGACAAGTCTAATAGATTCTGTTGATATTTTAATGTTTCAGACCAACTTTGAGAAAACTTGAGCCTCACAGCATGTATGAAATCTGGGTACGTCAACCTTATCTAAATACTGTAATACGTTTTGATTCATTTAAAGGGTTAACATTGTTTTGTTTTAGGTGGAGTTGTCGTATTATTAATAAAGCCCTGTCTTATGAACACAGGAAGATGACATTGACGGAGAGCACATTGTTGCCTTTGCTGAGGAGGATGACCCAGGTGAAAACATATACAGTAGTCCCTCGCTACTTCGCGGTTTGACTTTTGTGGACTCACTCTTTTGCGGTTTTTCAAAATAAGATTGGACATGACACGCAATTAGCTGATTGATGGATGAGTCGCACGAGTGACACGGATTGTTTATTTAAAATACATTATTAAAATGATTTAGCACCTGCTGCACCTGTGAGCAGCCCACAGGTGCAGAGAGAAGCTCCCTCCTGCAGCATGTCATGATTTCAGCTCTTTGCCACCTGCCAGTGATTGCAGCGGAGAAGTGGGCGTGGCCAAGAGCAGCAGGTGGCCGAGAGAGTGGAAATCATGACATGTTGTGCTCTTTTAGAGCGTTTAAAGTTTAGAAAAATTGTTTAGAATATGACACGTGTGGGAAGTGTTTAAAATGCCTTAATGTATAAATACTAAAATAAACTACTATTTACTACTACTACTACTACTACTACTACTACTACTACTACTACTACTACTACTACTACTACTACTTGTACTACTATTCTTACTTCATGATTTTTCACATTGCGGGGGCCTGGGAAAAAAAAAACTGCGATAAACGAGGGGTCCCTCATTTATTGTGGGGGATCTGTACCCTGAAGCTCCACTATAATGGAAAAATTGTGAAGTAGAAATACTGTAGTAGTAAAAGTAATAAGTAGTAGTTTATTTT
>JBBPBX010032156.1:0-34066 GCA_038048925.1 Garcialebias charrua | reverse complement strand
TCATGGTGATTTCCAGAAATTACCAGAATAATTTTTGTAGTTTTGTGCGTAATGGAGAGAACTTGTTGTCCTCAAACTACTCATGCTGTCAGAAAATGTGGAAGTTGGATTGTCGAGATGCTGAGTTGTTCCACTAATTCTTTACTGATCAAATTCTGTTCAGCTCCAGAGTCTTTTAATGCCTGAAGGTTAATGGTATTCACTAGGATTGTTGTAGGTAGAACAAAATGATGGATACAGCTAACGTATGTCTGCTTCACAGCCTGCATGTGGATGGATTTTGGTTGGTCCTAAAAATGCAACCCACTCAAGAAATTATTTATTGGATGTACATCTACAACTGATTGACTTTTGAAGTCAACCTTTTTCAAGATTGTTGTCATACCTAATCAACCATAACGAATAAATAATGTCTATAGCTTACATTATTCTCCAACACATTTTCAGAGTGCTAATAGTTTATATGACATGTTTGTTTAAAACACTGGCATGCAAAGCAGCAGGCAAAACCCATTGCTTTATGTAACAATACATTTTAAATCATAAATGTGTTGCACATGATAAACATAGTTTGTCTTTCTAAAAATGTTGAGTCAGGTCCTATGGATGGATTCTTCTTCTTGAAACTTTTGTCTTTTATCCAAAAGACTTCTTCAGTCTGAGGAGCTGCAACAAACTCAGTCTTATAAACAGTCTCTTCTCATAGTGGATCCGCCAGTTTGCTGGTGACATCCGGAACTAGCCGTTCACATGATACCATGATGATAAAGGAGGACCATCAGCCAAATGACTGATCGTTAGTGCCCTGATGACCATTTTTTGTTCGATTTTTCTACCTTGATTATTGAGCATGCATCAGGATATACTGTAGTTAGTTAAATGATAGGACTCTCATTTTGCTATATAACTCAATTTTTGTTCCACATTTAATTTATTGTGTGGAGGTTTGAGGTAAAGCCTGTACAACTATGACAAATTCTATTTTTATTTTGCAGAAAAGAGCAGTGAGAATTATTGCTAGAAAGCCTTATCGTCATCCATCAAATGTATTATTTAAACAACTCAAATTATTGAAATTTCATGAATTGGTAGATTACAATATTTTGTTAGTAATGCATAAGGCTCATAAGAATGTGCTACCCACAAATGTTCAAATGTTTTTCATAAAGAGAGAAAGCCGTTACAGTTTAAAAGGAACTGAAATATTTGTTAAACCTAGATATAGGACTAGTTTGAAGGGACGTTTTATTTCGAATAAGGGAGTGGAATTGTGGAATGTTTTGGAAAAAGATGTTAAAGATGTAAACTCTGTGATGAAATTCAAAAAAATTATCAAGTCTAAATTGCTAGCAAAATACTAAAGCTTTAAGTAATGCATCCTAATCTATTTGTTGATTATTGAGTGTGAAATGTTACTAAATTGATCTGTTGTTTTTGGTAGTTAATTGTTTGAATTGATTGTTTGTAAATTGTTTGTTTTGTTTGTTTTTTTGGTAAAAAAGGGGCAGACAAAATAAGAAAATTTTCTTCTTTCTGCCACCTTTCATTTTATGTATTTTGATTTTTTTTCTCATATTTATGAAATGTTTTGTTTTTTTCCATTTTCTTTTATGTTGTTTTTCTTAAATATGTAAAATGAATAAAACTTTAATAAAAAAAACAAAAAAATATATATATGTATGTATGTATGTATGTATGTATGTATGTATGTATGTACGTACGTACGTACGTACGTACGTATGTATGTATGTATGTATGTATGTATGTATGTATGTATGTATGTATGTATGTATGTATGTATGTATGTATGTATGTATGTATGTATAACTTGTTTTTTCAAGCTGAGGTTGCTTAAAGAGCTATCTACAACAGGTAAGATATTAATTGTCAGAGGGATCTGAACTTTAAAGTTTTAAAAACTTGCACTATTATAGTACATTAAAGTTGTACGGCATAGAAATCAAGCAACTAGATTATCACTTTTAATGTTGTGTTTCTTTATTTGATGCCTGCTCATTTCTTGTCTAGAGAAAAACATACATGTGACTCTTGCCACATATCTATTTGAAATGTTTTCATTCAATGACATGAAAAACTGTACATATATAATTTGATCATATGAAAACAACATTTAATTTTTTTTAATGAAACAATATCTCCATACATGATTTTTTAAATTCATTTTATTAACACAACAACACAAGAAAACAAAGGCAGACATTTAGCCATTACAGAACACAACCTTGACGGTAAACTTAAGTAAAACTACATAATGGAGTATTTTACAATATTGGATTTTCTATACAGTAAAATATCTGAAGGCACTCTGTAAAAAAACACACAAAAAAACAACTTTGTTCAATTTCCAGTGTCTGACTACATTTTAAATGTATAATATAAATTTATTTATAAGCTAAACTAAAAATCTACTTGTTCATTTTGTTCAGTGAGCATCAGAAATGATGGTCTGGCTTAATAAAGCAAATAGCATATTAAAATAAATACCTAAAGATTGAGGTTAGCAGCTTCCTTAAATAAAACTCTCATTTACAAATTATATTTATAGTTCTATTTACAGTATAATTTGTTATGTTTTGTATCAGTAAATCTTTACTGCAGCTGTGAGAGAAGAGCGCTGCAGTCGTCCAGTGTGTCCAGCTCGTCCACTGCTTCAATCAGACGTTCAACCTTCTCTGGTGGAAGCACCACGCCTGCATTGTTTCTGAACTTCTTCCTCAGGCTCTCATTGGTCAGTGGGTTGCGCCAGTGACCATAGAAGGTGTCACAGCGCCCCTTTAGAATGTCTCCTCCAGCTAGAGTGACCTGGACTTCACCGTACATACGGTTGAAGTTAGCAGGGTTGTCCTGAGGATGCTCCAGGCGGACGCGGCTCAGCAGGGCGTGCAGCTCGGGGCGCCTCATGGCAGCTGGGCTGAAGGACTGAACGGTCACCTCACCGTCCAGGAGAGCACTACAGGCGTTAAACTGGAAGGAGTGGCGTGCCTCGTGCTCCGACTCTGGAAAAGGCCTGTTGATGTATTTAGACAGAGGGACTCTGAGCAGGATGTCCTGGACCTGATCAGGGGAGACCTTTCCTGGATCTACTCCAACAAGAAGCTTGTGGACCGAGGCTGCAGCATCTGCCACCCAGTGCATCCCCAGATGGGCAGGGAAGCGCTTAAAACCCATGTCCTGCTCCTCTAGGAGGAACACATGACCATCATCACTGGTCAGTTTTAAAGCTTGTGGGACATAATCTTCATAAAATGCATTAAAGCCCGCCACTCCTGCTACAGCATCCAAGACCAGAGGACTGGCCTCTAGGCCTCGGGAGGCCAGCAGAGCAGCTTCCAGCCCCAAACGGGAAGCGTTGCCAATATGAAGGGGTTTGGACTGAGTGGCAGCGTTCGCCATCGGAGCTCCAGCTAGAGAAGCAGCTATAGCCAGGGCATGACTGCACTGAGACGGATCCAAGGACAAGAGGCGAGCACAAGCTGCTGCACTTCCCATAGGACCCACCACCGTGGGGGGGTGGAACCTGACCAAACAAACACAAAGACACTTTAGTTAGAACTTATTTACTCTGGTGACAAAAAAAAGTGTGCTGCGTCATTATGATTATAACAAACCTGCCTGAAAAGCTCTTTATCCAAATTACTTTTCTTTGCTGTGGTTCTCAAAGATGCCAATTTTTGTTTTAATTTAAATTTATTAATTTTATATATTTTTTGATAAGTTGACAAACTCAAATGACCCGATATGGGTTATTTAAGTTTTCAAAACGCTCACCATTGAAATGTGTTGTGGAATTTTCCAAACTGTGCTAAAGCTACCACAGAGCCTCTGCTGTTCCTAAGATTTCACGATTACATTCTGCACAGCTCATTGACAGCATTAAGTCCTTACAGACTTCACCACCGTGCTGAGCTCAGCACAGGTAAATAACCAAATTTGACTCTTGCTCCAGCACTGACCTCTTGGGGATGTTGTGCGCCTCATTAGAGAATCTCAGTAGACGACCCTGGATCTCGATGCCGACATTGAAGGCCAGTAAGAAGTCCAGGCCACTTGGTTTACTGTTAGCTGGCATCATGTCACTGAGAGCTAACACGGCAGGAAGGACGGCTCCTGAAGGATGAGTGGCTGGGTGCCACGTGTCATCAAAGTCCATGGAATGGGTCTAGAAGAAAACAGATTTTAACCATCGTCACAGTAACACTGAAAGCAGTTAGGATGGTAATTTGTTTACAGTGGTTCTGTTTGTGCCAGCTCTAAATGGTCCAGTTCACCTCTCTGCACAGGTTTTCCTACACTGACTCTTTTTTTCTCATGTCTAGGTAAGTTTTAAAGAGAAACAAACAAACAAAACTTTCATTCCCTCAGCCTTCATAAGAAACTGCAGGATGAGAAATGTATCTTCTTTTGAAATGGCCTCGCCCTCTCCCCACACAGTCCTTCTGAACTCTTTTCCTTTTCACAACACAAGTAATTTAAAGACAGTGCTGTTGCAGAAACAGCCACTGAGTCGTGGAACATTTTTCCCACTTTTTTATTACTCACCGCCACGCCATTGACGAAAGCTGCCAGAGTTGGAGAGAGCCTGTTTCCTTTGCGTCCGTACACAGAGCTGATGTGATCAGGAGCGTACATGTACTAAAAGGACATGAAACACATATTAAAATATTTTAATAACCAGAGATCCTTTTCCCTCTTTTCATCTCATTTGTCCACAGTCAACATTTGCGAAGACCTTTGTTTATATAAGGTCAGACTTTTAGTTGTCCCTCAGCCTTGCACTCATAAAATGTTGTTTTCATCCCCTCTCCTTTCATTTTAATTCACCTGGCAGTGCTGAAGGGCCAGTTCAAACACATCTGTCGTGCTTCCAATGAGTCCGACCCCGATGCTGTCCAGCACCATCCTTTTACTGCGGTGGAGAGCTACAGGAGACATATGCTGCGGCTGTATTTCACTGATGAACTTCCCAAAGCTGGCTGTGACTGTGTCCTCAGGGGCTGGATGTTTCAGGACTGCAGGAATAAAATGATGAAGCAGATTTCATTATGGTCAGATCATGTAAAAACAAAACAACTTATTGGTGTTTAGACAAAGATGAGCTATCTATTTACCGTCCAGTGCAGATTTATGCAGTCCTCTGACAGCCTGCACAGGTTTAATGGTTTTCTGTGGGACAAACGGATCGGAATATGTTTATTAGTACCTATAAAGACACATCCCAAGTCTGTCTTGGCCTGTTGACTTTCATGGCAGGTTCTTGGTCAGACTCAGACTCTAATGATGGTTTCCAAGCCCAGATTCTTTTCTCAAAGAGCTGTTGTAGGAGAGCTGAAACAGGTGTGGCTCAGCCTCTCAACTTTTAAAAGGAGATTTCAAAATGATTCTCTACTCAAAAAATAATAATAAAAATGTATATAATTTAAATTTTTAGCAATGAAAGACAAAAAAAACCTAAATCTTTAACTAGATTTTAATAAGCCCAGCCATTTAAGAGTATACAACAATTTATCTCACACTCAAGATTTATTACAGTCCATAAAAGTGAAGGTAGAAGTGTAAAGGTAACCTGTAGCACGGAGAGCATGGCGTCAACCTGATGTTTCTGTCAAAACAGCCTTCTTCAATTCAGCAGTTTTCTCTGAAGGATGCTGATGCTTTTTTGACTGAGAATCCACCTGCCTTATATAGTCCAGGACGCACGGGGGTCACAAATACCTCACTTAAGGGAAGGGGAAGGGCAGGTACGTCTTTGTCAAAATCAGGAACTTCCATTGAAGTCATTGTCTTTTGTGTGACAAGCAGCATCATTGATATGCAGGGGGAGGAGGAGGAAAGTGCACCATTTGTGAAAAAGGAGTAAGATGTGATGTCACCTCTCTGGAAGAGTGGGGGATTTTCATCAGCTCCTCCTACACAATATGCAGTCTTATTTATAACTAACTTTCTTCCCTGACTTGAGCACAACTCAACGGATCATCAGTCTGAGCAGCTTCCACAGGTAAGACATTTGTCACCCTTTTTTATTTACTTAGACAAGCAAAAACTTTATTATTATATATAACGTGTGCAGAAGTTAATAGCTAATAGGTTAATAATGATGTACTTTTATATTAGACTAAATATGTACATTATGTGTGACAAGACACTGATGTACAAACAACACTATTTTTCCTACTTAGTTATTAAAATGTATAGTTTTATGACAAAAAAAAAGGCTGTTTTAGAGTAAATATCACTGATCAAAAAATTATACCTGAGAATAAAGGGACTGCATGTACTTTGAGAGATCCTGGGACTATGTTGTAGAGATTTGAGCTGGAACTATGAATGAAACAAGTCTCTTTGTGACACACAACAATGCCTTGGCCTCACTCCTGCCTGGAAAGGGCTAGTGAGTTTCAGGTGTGTGTGTGGGGGTGTGCGTGCATGTGTGTTTAAAGGTGCTATGTGTAACTTTCTGTAGAGCACAGAACTTAGAAATATTTTCAACAGGCAAAGCATTCTGATCCCTCCCCCTCAGAGCCATATATGGCTCTGCCCCCCTTGCTCTGCTGAAATTCAAATTCAAGCTCTGTTTTTATTGGCTGATTCAAATTCAAGCTCTGTTTTTATTGGCTGGTTAACGGCGGGTCACTCTGTGTTTTTAGTGTTTTTATAAATGCTGATAGAGAAGCAAGGGGACTATAGTTTTTTTCAGAGATTACTTTGTCTAACACCAGTCTGTCAGTAGATAGTGACAGAGTGAAGAAATATGTTAACAATATATTGTTAGAAAAGTTACAGACTGCAATACAAAGTTACATAGTGCAGCTTTAAACAGAGATGATAAAATATTTCCCTAAAAGCACAAATTATTTTATCTCTAAAGTATTTAGAACTTGTAAGACTCGTATACTCATAGAGGGTAACATCATCTCATACAAACAATGGTGGTTATTAGGGATGGGGCCGATCCGATCCAGTATCGTTATCCGATACCAGCATAATTTAAGTATCGGATTTTCCGATCCAACCTGCCAATATTTCCGATCCAGCTTCAAAGAGCACATGTGTTCCACTATATTCTGTGACTGCCGTCTTAACATTGTGTGAGTTATACCCAATGTAGACACTCTGGGCCTCACAACAGGAAACACCCAAACTTTAATAGGACACAAGAGGCAGGTCTATATCACAGACGTCCTTCTCACTCATGGTGCAGCTGGAAAACTGAAAAACCGCTAAGCATTATGGGAAAGACAACACAGTCCACTCCCCTTAACCACTACGGGAGTGGATTTTGTTGTCTTTCCCATAATGCTTAGTGGTATTTTAGTTTTTTAGCTGCACCATGAGTGAGAAGGACAACTTAAGTTTCAATGATAAGAAGTCTGAAGCCATAATGTTCCTTCCCAATGACACAACCTCGAACCACTGCATCGACCTTTCTGCTCTACCCCTGTCTGAAAAACAAAAAGTCACAAATCTGGGAGTGATAATGGACCCTTCCATGAAACTCAACAGTCATGTAAACATGATCGTCAAATCCTGTTTTTTCCAGCTGAGGTGACTGTCTAAGCTGAAGCCCATATTATCAAAAAATAACTTGGAGACAGTAATTCACGCATTTATTACATCTAGGCTTGATTACTGCAATTCACTTCTGCTTGGCGTCAGTCAGGCCAGCCGATGGAATGGTGAGCGTCTCGCTCTCTGTGCTCTGTGGGGACGTGAAGAATCTGGATTAAATTGGATTTATGATGGCAGCGCTTTGCTTTTTTGGCGTTTTGTGGAGCACTGGCCTATCGGCAAATGAGAGAGACTCAGCATGACTTAATGCCATGTTGGAGCACCCAAAGTCTGATCTGCGCCGTGACCTCGATAAATCAGCTGTTTAAGAGCTAATCCGGAAGGTGAACACGATCTCTGAGGATCGCAGATCACCCGCACGGCTTGGGACTCTGGACGCTGTACTGGTCAACATCTGAGGGGCCATAGCTTGGATCAGTGGAAAAAGTCCCGAATTGGATCATATTTGGATCAGAGTCGCCCTTACAGGACTCAAGGCTGCAGAAATTACACTGTGTGCCTGAAGTGAAAAATATTTGTCATCCTTATCTGACTTCCCTAAACAGCCTTGGAAAGGTTGGATATCAAATTTCTCCTGAGACGTGTTTACTGAGGACAAACAGCTGCACCAAACTATCGCTACCCCGCCCCCCCTCCCCCGGAGAACTTTTCTATGAGCGTTATCGGAGGCCGGCTGGTTACATCTCAGAACTGTTGCTATCTGGAATGGCTCATGGACAGAAATCTCACTGCCTCAACCTCAAAATGCAACATGTGACTGTCTTAACTGTGCTTGCTGGTAGAGTTTTTTTTTGGCTGTATCATAGAGTGTCCTGTAAGACAAAATGTGATGTAATCTTTTTTGAATACCACTGATTACCCTATTGTAACCTTCCTTTTTCCATATCTGATTGTTGCGGCGCGGTTTTATTACTGCTGCGGCTGTTGTGCACACGTCCCCTCTCAAGGACGGTGTGTGCGTCAATTGCAATGTTTTGTACTCTGGTGCAATGACGATGCCAATAAAGATATATTCTATTCTATTCTATTCTATTCTATTGCACGATTACAACTGGTTCAGAATGCAGCGGCCCGATTTTTAACTAGTACACGCAAAAGTGAGCACATTACACCAGTCTTGGCCTCCCTGCACTGGCTACCGGTTCATCTTCGAATCCAGTTCAAAATTCTCCTGTATGTCTACAAATCACTGAACAGTCTCGCCCCCGCCTATCTCTCGGATTTGATACACCCATATGTCCCACCACGTGCTTTGAGGTCAGAGGACCGGGTACTTTTAAGAGTTCCAGTAACTCGCCTTAAGCACAGAGGAGACAGGGCCTTCTCTGTAGCAGGACCAAGGCTCTGGAACGAGTTACCGCTGCTCGTCAAACAGGCCCCCTCCCTCTCAGTTTTCAAATCCCGGTTAAAAACTCACTACTATTCTGTTGCTTTCAACACCAGCTGATGTGTATTTGACCGTTTTATTTATGATCTGTAATGTTTTTATGTCTTTTGTTTTGTACTTCATTGTGTGTGTTGCTTGTGTGTTGTTTGTTTGTTTGTTCAGCACTTTGGTTTGGCCTTGTTCCTGTTTAAAGTGCTTTATAAATAAAATGGTATGGTATGGTAACTGAAAAACTGCTAAGCATTATGGGAAAGATAACAGTCCACTCCCCTTAACCACTAAGGGAGTGGATTTTGTTGTCTTTCCCATAATGCTTAGCAGTATTTTAGTTTTCCAGCTGCACCATGAGTGAGAAGGATGTCTGTGATATAGACCTGCCTCTTGTGCACTGTTAAAGTTTGGGTTTACTGTTGGGAGGCCCGGATTGTCTTCATTGGGTTTAACTTACACAATGTTAAGACAGTAGTCTCAGTTCAAATAATTCATTATTACAGCCTCATAAACCTGAACCATATCGGATTGGAAAGTATCGGTCGATACCCACATTTAAGTATTGGATCGGATCGGAAGTAAGAAATGTGGATCGGTGCATCCCTAGTGGTTATTGGCAGCTATACAATGCTACAAATATCTTTTTGAAAAGTGTGTAGATACAACGTATCCTTCATCGAATCTGAAAGAAAAATGTAAAAAATGCTGAAGATATTTATTGTGTTGTCTATATCATTTTCAGGTGCTTCGGTTCAGCTGCAGAATAACCACAAAAGCATCATGGCAGTTTCAGATGGGTTTCCTGCCAGTTTCTATGGAGAACCTGGAGTGTTGGGCTTGTTATCAAATGGGATCAGTGCATTCCTTGTTCTTCTACAAAACTTCAACACAGCTCGAACTGGCAATCAACCAGCTGGAGTGGAAAACATACTGGCAGGTAAAACATGACATCAATGATCAAGACGTATATATGTAAAGATTTATAAAAAATGTCTTACACATGTTTTTAATGCTTCTTACAGGTGTTCATCTCATCCTGATCGGTGGAATATGTCAACTGGTGGCTGGATTGATTTCTTTTCGTAAATACGATCACCTGAGTGGCACTGCCTTCATTGGTTACGCTGCTCTTTGGGGTAGTTACGGTGCTACCAGAATCTACTTTGGTGCCTTATTTAACCATCAAACAACAACATCAGTGTCAGGACATACAGTGAATGATTCAATCACTACCACGATTGGTAACGTGTCTCTCAATGAGTCATCTCAGTGCCAGTTATGCCTGTCCATAGATGAGTCAGCAATTGCTGGCCTGGTCCCTTACATCCTCCTGTCATTTCTTCTTGCGTTTTGCTCTGCCACAGTCAACTACATCATGCCTTTTGTTTTTGGAGCCATCACTGCAACATTAATTTTTGAAGCAGCAGCTCTAGTAGCAGGCCCCTGGGCCCTGGTGGTCTCAGGGGTTTTCGAGTTGCTCATTTTGCTCTTTGCCATCTATGGCTCAGCTGTTCTGCTCATCAAAGGTCTGACTCAGCGTTATGTCCTCAAAGGCTTTGGGACGCCCTTGTTTAATGTTCTCCTGCTCGGGACTCCCAACTCAACAAAAACCCAGAGCGCTGGCCAAGAGAAGAAGAAGAACACAAAATATGCAGAGCCCATGGCCTTAGGTTTCTTCTGTGACTCCATTGCTCCCTTCATCTTTGCTTTCTACAGCTTTGGGTACATGAAATCGTTTGGATTAGGAGTTACGTGGGTTTCAATCATCTCAGTTGCCCAGTTCATGTCCAGCTACTATGCCCATTTGCGCCAAGATTGCTACCACACTACAAAGTTTGGATTGCATGCCACATATTGGCTGATCAAGGCTTGGGATGAGTTTGTGGCATCTGTTCTATTAGTGGAGCACAGTGAAGTTGTCTCTGGAAGGAAAGAAATGGTGGGAGACTGGTTCTTTGTGGTGGCAGGCCTGGCTCTCTGTGTGGGAAGCCTGAACATGGACGTCCTGGAAGTGATCCACAACTTGCTGTTCGTCTTGCTCACGGTCTCAACAATCCCTCAGATCCCCCTGCAGGGTTACTACATCTTCTTTGGTGTAGCCTGTTCTCTCTTCACTGCGGTCTCTGTGTACTGCTCCTTCTCACGTCTCATAAACTCCATTGCAGAAAAGGTCCTTATACCTGTAGGACCTCAGCCAGTTTCCTCTGAGCAGCTGAAGAATGCACTGAAGTGTAGAAGATCTGAACAAGAAGCACTGCCCCAAACTGACCAGACCTCAGACGCTCTGTTTTACCTGTTAAATGGGGTTGCAGCTCTTTCAGCTCTTCATTCACATGCGTCAAGTGAGAATCCTTCTTTCCTTCATCTGACTGTCCCCTGGGTCCTGATCGCTGGAGCCATTGTCCAGGTCTATGTCAGCAGACTCCAAGTTACAGGAGGTGGCCGCTTCGGATCAGTTATCTCCTCCTTCTATGTGGTTGTGTGGGCAACTTGGACATGGTTTCGGTTTGCAGGTACAGTATGCAAGAAGAAATCAATGTACTGATTTGTTTTCTCTGATATACCAAATGTTCTAATCCCAGTATATATTTTGTATTCTAGGTATTCAGCTTCAGCTCCCTACTGAGGCAAATTATGGTTTTACAGCAGGGGCCATTGCTTTTCTGGTGATTAATGCCTTTCTTATGTTGATTGGTAAGTTCAGACTTATTGTTTTTAGATATAGAAATATGGGTTTTGGATAGTTTTAATATTGAATTTGTATTATTTTTTCAGCTGCTTACAGGAACCTGGTTCTGCTGTTTTTAACAACAATCATGGAAGTTGTTCTGGTCTGCTTCCTTCTCTCCACTCTGCAGAGACTGCCATACCAACTTGAAAGTAAGTCAAATAACACCAAATGACAAATGATTTTGTTAAGTCTAGAAGTATGTGTCCATTAAAAAGAAAATGCAAAACATTATTTGTCCATCTTTTGCAGTGGCCATGCTTGCTCTGGTTGCCATCACTTGTATATATGGCACTTTGGCTTCACTGCTGAACTCCATCTTCTCACAGAGAATGCTACCAATGGGCCCTCCAATCATAAAGGTAACAAATAAAAACAATAAAGTTGTTGTTCTTTTTATTTCAAACAAAAAAATTTTTTTTGAATTGTTTTGTCTATTTTTTGACTTATTTTAGGAAAAGCATAAGCAAGATGCATCTGAAGAGCCGCCCTGTCCAGTGGCCAGCTCCCGTCTCACCAGTGGTCTCCACAAGATTGCCGGACAACTCAAAGAGGGGGGAGTATGTGGTATTCCCACAGATACTGTTTATGCTTTGGCTGCTTCCTGCAAGAATCCCCAGGCAATAGAGAAAATCTACAACATTAAAGTAAGAAAGATAAATATGGTTTCAAGTATATATAAATTCCTCTTTATATATATTTAATGTAACAGTCATTGTCTTCTTAAATGTGTTCATCTCCAGGACAGACCAGCAGAGAAGCCTATATGCATTTGCATTTCCAGTGTGGAACAGCTGGTAGCAGCCAAGCCTCCTTTCAGCCCTCTGCTGTGGGAGTTTATGAGGAACGTGTATCCAGGAGGCATCAGCTGCATCGTCAGCAAAGGAGACTGGCTCTTCCAACTTGGTAAGGGTTCTACCAAGGCTCTTGTTGAACTTCCAAAACTTGCCACCTAAAATAAGGAGTAATCTACAAGAAGTGTAAAGATCTAGTAACAAAGGTCCTCACAGTATTCACCTCCATTTTTATTCCTGTCTTGTGCAGGTGTTGGACCAGCGATTGACCGTGTTGGTACCAGAGACAGCATCATGATCCGTGTCCCTGACCACACGGTGACTTGTCACTTATGTGACATCACAGGACCTCTTGCGATCACATCGGCCAATCCCAGTGGAGAATCAGACAGTACCCACCACAGCATGGTCATCAAGTAAGTGTTTTTGCAACAGAATTTTATAGCATAACATTTTTAACCACACACATTATTTTTTTTTTACTTTCCTACAGCCGGCTAGGCCACAAAATCCAAGGAGTTCTTTGTGACGGGGACTCAAATGAACTTGTTGCTTCCACTGTGGTCAATTGTCTAAAGATTAATGACGGTAATTACACATTTCACCTCTTCTCGTCAAGGATTCTTATTTTAAAATGCATTTTACTATGTAAACCTTCTTTATGTGTTTGTTCAGGTATCATCACCATTGTGAGAGAAGGCTGTGTCCCTGCTATTAAAGTCCACCAGATCTTTGACAGATTGAAAAACACGACGGTGCTGTGAGAGTGTCCTCTCAGATATTTGATCTCCGTCTTCAGCTGTTTTTCTGTGCAACACTAAAAGGACAGCAACAAACAGAATAAATTAAATTAATTTTGCTTTTATTTATATAAACCTTAGGATGATTTGGCAGATATTTAAACAGATTTTTTTTATATGAATTTTTTTTATGTAAGAGACAAAACATTATTTAAAAAAAAAAAGCAATTTTAAAACAGCAGGAGCTGTTTAAGACCCTATCAAAAATTATTCTTGTAAAATTGTGATTTTGTAAATATGTATTTATATTTTTAAATTATATTTTTGTACACATTATAGGTTTTAGATTGTAATAGAGCGCAATAGTTCACATAAATGTATTTAAACTTATTGTTCATTCTGGTACTGAACAAATCTGTGCAATAAAATTATTTAACTGATGAGATAATATACTCATGTCTAACAGTTTTTTGTGTGTGTATAATTTGTTATTTTGAAAAGTTTAATTTGTTTATTTGTACCGTTTTACTTAATGTTTCCAATTGCTAACTGAATTAACAAAAAGCGAGTAATACAGAAAGTCTGAGGTCATTTTGCATATTTTGTTTTGAGTAGCAAAAGGAAAGAAAGGAGAAACTTACATTACAACTGTTTAAGCTCTTGTTAGAAGGAAAGCCAATTTAAATATATTGATGAAAAAGATTAAGATTACTTAGTTTATTCATCCCTGTTATTTATCAGATATCAACAGCAGGGTGCTGAATACATTAATCACTGGGATTTTTTGCATTACTAATGAAAGCAGACTCTCAACTTTAAATTTAGCACCTAGTAATTATTCAGCAGCAGAATCACAAAGACTCATGGTCTCTCTTGATGGAGTCAGCAACCTTGAGGTCCCAGGCAGAGCTGAGCTCTTCCTGTTCAAAGGAGGTTCTTTTGACATTTGACCTTTTTTAGATTTCAGTTCAATTCCAATTCAGTTTATTTATATAGCGCCAAGTCACAACATAAGTCGTCTCAGGGCACCAAACCGAAACATTCACATATAAAATAATAATACGTAAGTTAACATTATTTATCTGAGGAGCAGACTGCTTTGAATTTAACTCCATCACAGAACTCTCATCTTGAGCAAACGTGAAGGTGAGAGTGGAAAGGAAAAACTCCCTCATGAGGAAGAAACCTTTGGCAGAACCAGGCTCAGCAGGCATCTGCTTTGACATGCTGGGTTTGAGAGGAACAGGAAGGAGGAACAGATACACAATGGCTGGTCAAGAATCACATGCTAAGATAGAAATAGTATCAAAGGAAAACTCCTATCTATAGGATGTATCAAAGAGGAAAGTCTTAAGCTCAGTCTTAAAACTGGAGAATGTGTCAGCCTCATGGACAGAAACTGGAAGTTGGTTCCTGATAACTGAAAGATCTTACACTCATTCTGTTTTTGGAAACTCTAGGGACCGCGAGTAAGCCTGCAGTCTGAGAGTGAAGTGCTCTGTTAGGAAAATATGGAACAATAAGATCTCAAATATAAGATGGAGCTAGGTTGTTGAGAGCTTTGTAGGTTAGAAATAAGATTTTGAATTCAATTCTGGACTTGACAGGGAGCCAATGGAGAGAAGCTAAAACTGGAGAGAGATGATCTCTCCTACTTACTCCAGTTAAGACTCTGGCAGCAGCATTTTGGATCAACTGAAGACTTTTTAAAGAAGCATTTGGACACCCAGATAATAAACCATTACAATATTCCAGTCTAGACGTGACAAATGAATGAACTAGTTTTTCTGCATCATTTAAAATTAGATGTTTCTAACTTTAGTGATATTACGCAGGTGGAAGAAGGAGGTTCTAGTAATGTTTTTAATGTGGGGGATAAAAGACATGTCCTGAATAAAAATAACACTAAGATTTTTAACATTAGAACTAAAGGCCAGATTAATGTCATCCAAGAAGGGCGAATGACAGAAAAATGTATTCCTAAGATGTTCAGGTCCAAAACTAAAACCTCTGTCTTGTCTGTACAGTATTCAGAAGCAGAAAATTTACTGTCATCCAGGTTTTTATGTCTCTAAGACATGCTTGTAGTCTAAGTGGCTGATTGGATTTATTGGGTTTCATGGACAAATATACTGTAACTGTGTATCAGCATAAAAAATGAAAATTTATCCCATGCTGTTTAATAACTTTACCTAATGGAAGCAAATATAAGATAAACAGTAATGGTCCGAGCACTGAACCCTGAGCAACACCATGACTAACTTTGGTGTATGATGAAGATTAATTATTTACATTTACAAATTGGAATCTACAAGATAAAAATGATTTAAACCAATTTAGAGCCGTTTCTGTAGTTCCAATGTATAAACAAATAAAATAAAGGCACACATAAAAAATTAACTTTCATTTTTCACATTTAAAAAAAATAATCAAATGAACAGATTTCATCTCTGCATAAATCACATATTTTATGCATCTTAAAAGAAACATAAAGACAATCTTTACTGATAAACTTTAGAAAAGAGCTTATACAAATTATACCAAGGACTGGTGTAACAGAATGGGCTTTTTAAAGGAGTGGGTCTAACGATGAGTCTATGTCATAATGGGAGGGGGTTCCTGTATGCTACATATCAGTGTATTACTTCTCGTTGTTGCAATGGGGGATCACCACTCATGACATCACGCACATCAATCATTTGCATGAATAACCTACTGCCCCCTCTCACTGTAACCCGGATGCTCATACAACAGCATGGCTTCAACACATAGATTCACTTGTATAGCCTTAACAAAAAATACATTCCTGAAGGACATGTTGGACATGTCTTACTTAATACAAAGTTTCAGTTGAAATGGTGTCTGGAATGTCGAGATTTTTGATAGCCTGAAATGCGGTTGGAATTGCTAAAAAAAAAAAAGGTTGGGATTTTGTTACCATTATTGTCTTGCTTGTAGTGTGATTGGGTGTATGTCTATACACGCATAGTTTTTTGTGCATTTACCGCTCAAGCAACTATTTTTGCATCATTTTAAGAAACCTAGATGGTGATATCTAACATTTGTGTATGTAATATTATTATCGCTGTTGGTGTGACTGACATGTCTGTGCTGGCACAAATCCATCTTATCCCATTGTTCTAATCAAGCAATCACATTTCTGGTTGCATCGATGGCTTGGAAAAAGTGACAAAAATACCCCTTCTATCCAATAATTCTCAGTTGGGTCATTTGGTCAGTTTCTTTTTTATAGAAACGTTTCACCCTCCATCTGGAGAGCTTCCTCAGTCAGAGGAGTTCCAGTAAACTGTCCAGATGACCCGACTGAGAATAATTGGATTTGGTACCTGGATGATTGAGCATGAACTTTCTTGCCTTGAACCACTTTGGCTGTGGCTGCCTGCCTGGGAGTGTATTCTGCTGTCAAGGAAGTGTTGAACCCAAGTGCAGGAGGATGACGAGGCACAGGAAAATAACCAAAGTATTTATTTACAAAAAGGAACAAAATGAACGGCTGGCTGTACAGCAAACTTACTCTAAACAACTGGAACACGGGAGGTGTTATGGAGAGTTAGGACTGTATGTTATTTTTGAGGAGTTTAGCTGGAGCACTTCATCCATACAGACACTCCGATCAGAGAGTGAGTCCTGACACAGCAAGATGGTGTTTTTCTTGGAGTTTAATTAACTGACCAGTTCGTTTACAGCATGCAGTTTCCTTTTCTGAGCTGTAAATTCTTCCTAACTGAAAGTAACTGGCATTAACTGTCCCTTTTTCTGTCTGTCTGGTATCTGAAATAACAGAAAACGGCTAAAATGAGAACATGCTAACAAATAGCTTAGCTTACCCTTAATATTACAACAAGACAGAACCTTAAACATGAAATAAACATTTCTTTGGGCTGTCTCATATTTGCGCCAAAATCGCCACCCCATTTATATATGAAAAGAAGAAATTAGCGCTCATTAAAGTGCATTAAGCTCACCTTTGTCACAAACGCAGACAGGCATCAACGATAGAAAACATCAACGGCTATAAAACCAACGGCTTTCTCAGCTCTACAGTATTTATCCCCAAGGACCCCTTAGCTGTCTAAAAAGATGCCTGACGTAAAATACGAATTAGCTGTCTAACAAATAAGAATTAGCTGTCTAACAAGATGCCTGAACAAAACAATACAGAAATATTAGGGAATTTATAACAGCCGCCCCCAGAATAGCCTAGCTATTATGTAAAGTCTATTAAATTCCCTAAGATGAAGTGGAGTCCTGTATTTTGTCCATCATCAGGTGGAATGGCCGACAGCTGGACCATACGTGGTACCGGCCGCAGGTAGGTCTTCTCTCCAATCCGAACCTCCGCTGACCGGATCCGACCGTCTGCACTCTCGATCACCTTGACAACCTCCCCGATGGGCCACGGTGCTCTCTGAAGCTGGGGATCAACCATCATGTCGATCGTGCTCTGCGTGAGGTCATCAGTAGGCCGCCTCCACTTCTGCCGAACTTCCAAGAACGGAAGGTGATGCCGCAGGAACTGCACACAGAAGTGGTCCACCATCATCTGACAGTGGCGCCAACGTCTTCTTGTGACGGTGTCAGGAGTAAGACGCTTGGGGTAAGGAGGCGTCCCGCCGCCCCATCAACAACATATTTGGCATCACTGGATCAGGATCAGCTATGTCTGATGAAACATAGCCTAAGGGCTTGGCGTTGGATCTGGTCTCGACCTCGATCTTCTTACATATGTGCAGGAACTCGTAGTACGGGTTGGCTCGCTCCGTCTGGTAGGACTCGATCTCCTCCAGCTTCACGGTGTCCACGATGGCTGCCAGAGACTGCTGGCACCGCTCCTTCTCCTGCTGAGCCGCACAGCTCAGCTGGGAGCTCAGCAGCTTGGGCATCTTCCTCTTGCACGGATGAGGAACGTGGACGTCCACTTCCTCGTCTGAGGGGCGGAGCTTGAGCTTGGCTCCCGAGGAGTCAGACTCTTGGTCTCCACACTGAGGGGAGGAACACTCCGAGGTGTTGCTGCTGTCCGTCTGAGCTGCCGGCTGGATGCTGGTTTGACTCTGCTCTTCGGCTGCGGACGAGGATTCGGGTTTCTCGTCAGCTGGCATGGCCTCCATCGGATCAGGGTGGAGCTCAGCTTTGGATTCAGAGACACCTTCTGAACTCAGGCTGCCTTCGAGTGGTTCAGTTCTGTTGGTCTCTGAGCTCTGTGGGACGTCGGTCCTCTCCTCAGCCTTGTGTTCAGGACTGATACAGGACACGTTGTCCTCCATATGAGACCCAGGACAAAAGGCTGCATCGTCACTAGGGGGCCAGGACTTCTTGCAGTCTGGATAGCTTATGATCCTGTTGTCTTCTGAGCCCTTGGACTCAGTTTTATTTAAACTGGGTGATGTCTCCCCTTCAGCAGAGACGAGAATGTGCAAACTGGTGGACAGTACTGGACTCCCCGCCCATTCTGTTCTTAGGTTCTCTGAACCAGTCTCCATGTCCTCTTCTTCTGGTCTGTTGGAGTTTTCCACAGGATTGTTGCTATGGTCAGTAAATTCTCTCTCACTATCACAAACCAGCTTGGGTAGTTCAGGTACAGGAACAGGCTGCTTCGGCGGCTGGAAACTGTATGTGGACTGTGGCATGGTGTACTGTGGCAGGAAAGAACTGTATCCATGGGGAGCTGGCCCTACCATGACAGGCACTGGCTGGTAGACCGTCTGTACTGCAGGAGGTTGAAGCGGGAGAACAGGTTGTGGAGATGGACCTGGCTGATTACCTGGCGGCTGCAAGATGGGCTGTGTAATAATCGGTGGGGGCTGGTGCACAGGAGGTGCAGTGATAACTGGTGTATGCTGATACACAGGCTGTGCAGCATTAACCTGCAGGGGCTGGTACAGAGGCTGTGCGGTTTGATACACAGGCTGTGCCGCGTTAACTTGCGTGAGCTGATACACAAGCTGTGTGGTGTTAATTTGCGTGGGCTGATACAAAGGCTGTGCGGTTTGATACACAGGCTGTGCCACGTTAACTTGCATGAGCTGATACACAGGCTGTGTGGTGTTACCTTGTGTGGGTTGATACACAGGCGGTGGCACTGCCATAGGGGTGTAGAGGTTCTGGCACTGAAGCATAATATTGTTTGATAGTGATGTGGGTTGCAGCACATGACGTGGTGTTGCTGGAGCCAGGGGTTGACGTGCTGGTGTTGACACAGCTGGATGTGGCTGGTATTCTGTATGGGCTGGACCTGTATAATTGGGCTGGTATTGTTGAGCATTTACAGCTGTAGTCACAGGATTAATTATTTGATAGGCTGGTTGGTATAACGTAGACATTGTGTTATACTGGCTTGTCTTATCGACTGCCGCCGCTGGGAAATGACGCTGTGAGAACCCGAGTGCTGAAAACAGCTGGCCATCTTGAATAGCAGACTTGGTCTGCAGGCTGAGTGACTGCAGCTGCTGTGCACTGGCACTTAGATTGTCATCCTGATGAGGGGCAGCATAAGACATTAGTGACTGAGGAACTTGGTAGTCCTGGAGGTGAGCTGGTAGCTGTCGTGGCCGTTCTGTTAATCTTGATGTGTCCATTTTGCTGATATGAGTGAAGTAATCCGGCTCAGAAGGACCAAATGTTATGGAGAGTTAGGACTGTATGATGATTTTTGAGGAGTTTAGCTGGAGCACTTCATCCACACAGACACTCCGATCAGAGAGTGAGTCCTGACACAGCAAGATGGTGTTTTTCTTGGAGTTTAATTAACTGACCAGTTCGTTTACAGCATGCAGTTTCCTTTTCTGAGCTGTAAATTCTTCCTAACTGAAAGTAACTGGCATTAACTGTCCCTTTTTCTGTCTGTCTGGTATCTGAAATAACAGAAAACGGCTAAAATGAGAACATGCTAACAAATAGCTTAGCTTACCCTTAATATTACAACAAGACAGAACCTTAAACATGAAATAAACATTTCTTTGGGCTGTCTCATATTTGCGCCAAAATCGCCACCCCATTTATATATGAAAAGAAGAAATTAGCGCTCATTAAAGTGCATTAAGCTCACCTTTGTCACAAACGCAGACAGGCATCAACGATAGAAAACATCAACGGCTATAAAACCAACGGCTTTCTCAGCTCTACAGTATTTATCCCCAAGGACCCCTTAGCTGTCTAACAAGATGCCTGACGTAAAAATACGAATTAGTTGTCTAACAAATAAGAATTAGCTGTCTAACAAGATGCCTGAACAAAACAATACAGAAATATTAGGGAATTTATAACAGGAGGGCAGAACACGACACCATTGAAGGACAATCCTGAGACAAAGACAAGACTGAAGGCAACTGAATATATACACACACATAACACTGATTAGATACAACATCCCACTTGTGGTGATTAAGACTAGACACAGGTGAGACAGAGCCAGGAACACAGAAATCTGAATCAAACACAAGCAAACAGAACATAGAAAGCTGGATTAAACATGAGGCAGAAACACAACAGAAAGCTGAATTAAACACAAGCAGACAGAACACAGAAAACTTAATTAAACAGAAGAGGCAAAAACACAACAGAAGGCTGAATCAAACACAAGTAGACAGAATACAGAAACACCAGACAACTAGGAGACAGACTATGACATGACCTCCCCCTCAAGGGACGGCAGCTGACATCCCTTAACACCCAAACACACACAAAAACACAGAATGGGTGGGAGGATGGGAGGAAACACAAGGACGGAGGGCAAGAACAATCTAAACAAAAACCGACAGGGCTAGACCTGGGATCAAGAGAAAAAAAACTAAACATAAAAACACAGGAATGGCCCTAGGCAACAGTCAGTTTGTGTAAAGACTTTAGATAAAGTAGCGCCTATCAAAACGAGAAGACCAAAACTCAGGGCCGAACCGTGGCTGAATGACACGACCAGAGCTGCGAGGCAGCAATGCCGAAAGGTGGAGAGGAAGTGGAAAAAAGACAGTCTGCAGGTCTCTTTTGAGATGGTAAAAGAGAGCTGGCGCCGATATCAGAAAGCAGTGATAACTGCTAAATCACAATACTTCTCTGATATCATTGCTGCAAATTCTCGTAACCCTCGAGTTCTGTTCTCCACCCTAAACTCTGTTCTCCACCTCACTGAACAATCACCCATGGAAGCCTCGACTGAGCTGTGCGAGAACTTCCAACATTTCTTTTTAGATAAAATCGCAACCACCAGGGCTCTCATTTCTCCTCCATCTCACGATCCATCCATCCCACCTCAATCGGTTGCTGTGTTTGACCATTTTGAACCAGTCTCTCTGTCCTCTCTAGAGCAGGTCATGTGTAGCCTGAAACCATCTGGCTCCCCCTTCGATGTGGTCCCCCCTCGGCTTCTAAAGGAGGTTTTTCACACTCTAGGTCCTGCCATTCTCTCTATTGTTAATAGCAGTCTATCCTCGGGTGTGGTGCCAAAATCATTAAAACATGCTGCTGTTCAACCTCTCCTGAAAAAACCAAACCTCGACCCGTCAGTATTATCCAACTTCAGGCCTGTCTCCAGACTCCCATTTGTTTCTAAACTTCTAGAGAAAATAGTTGAGTCCCAACTAAAGTGCTTCCTGGAGGATCACGCTATCCCCGAGCTATTCCAGTCTGGCTTCAAATCCCTCCACAGCACTGAGACTGCCCTACTGAAGGTTTTTAACGACATCTTTCTATCCACAGATACTGGTGACTCTGTGCTGCTTGTCCTATTGGACCTCACATCCGCTTTCGACACCATTGACCATGAGATCCTCATTGCTAGGTTAGAGCAGTGGGTGGGCATCTCAGGATCAGCCCTAAACTGGTTCAGATCCTACCTCTCTGACAGGTCTTTTTGTGTGTCCATCAACGATTTTACTTCTGCAGTGGCGGCTCTTAAATGGGGGGTTCCGCAGGGGTCCATCCTGGGTCCTCTCTTGTTCTCCTTATACCTGCTGCCACTCGGTGCTATCTTCCGGAAACACAATATACCTTTCCACTTCTACGCTGATGACTGTCAAATCTACTTCCCCCTAAGACAAAATGGTACAGGCTCTATTCAACCTCTGCTCGACTGCCTGGCTGACATCAGGGACTGGATGGCTTTAAATTTCTTAAGCTTCAATGATAAGAAGTCTGAAGCCATATTGTTCCTTCCCAATGACACAACCTCAAACCACTGCATTGACCTGTCTGCTCTACCCCTGTCAGAAAAACAAAAAGTCAAAAATCTGGGAGTGATAATGGATCCTTCCATGAAACTCAACAGTCATGTAAACATGATTGTCAAATCCTGTTTTTTCCAGCTGAGGCGTCTGTCTAAGCTGAAGCCCATATTATCCAAAAAGCACCTGGAGACAGTGATTCACGCATTCATTACATCTAGGCTTGATTACTGCAATTCACTTCTGTTTGGCGTCAGTCAAGCCACCATTGCACGATTACAACTGGTTCAGAACGCAGCTGCCCGATTTTTAACCAGCACACGCAAAAGAGAGCACATTACACCAGTCTTGGCCTCCCTTCACTGGCTACCGGTTCATCTTCGAATCCAATTCAAAATTCTCATGTATGTCTACAAATCGCTGAACAGTCTCGCCCCCGCCTATCTCTCGGATCTGATACACCCATATGTCCCTCCTCGTGCTTTGAGGTCAGAGGATCAGGTACTCTTAATAGTTCCAGAAACTCGCCTTAAGCGCAGGGGTGACAGAGCGTTCTCTGTAGCAGGCCCAAGACTCTGGAACGAGTTACCGCTGCTCATCAAACAGGCCCCCTCCCTCTCGGTTTTCAAATCCCGGTTAAAAACTCACTACTACTCCATTGCTTTCAATGCCAGCTGATGTGTACTGGATCGTTTGATTTATGATCTGCAATGTTTTTATGTTTTTCGTGTTGTACTTCATTGTATGTGTTGCCTGTTGCGTGTTTGTTTGTCCAGCACTTTGGTGGACTTGTTCCTGTTTAAAGTGCTTTATAAATAAAATGGTATGGTATGGTATGGTATGGTCAAAACAGGAGGCTGGTCGGGCGGGTGGCCGGGAGGCCATCCCTCAAGCCGAGGCTGGTCAAGCGGATGGCTGGGAGGCCGTCCCTCAAGAGTCGTCAGGCGGACAGCCGGGTGGCCGTCCAGCAGGTTGGAACACACCGGGCAGGCGGCCGGGAGGCTATCCAACATTAGGAGCTGCAACAGATGACAACGAGGCCTCAGGACAGCAGAAGATGTGGGCGGCACCCTCCAAGGCCCACCCGGAACAGGGAGCGTGAGGGGCTCCCTCCTGGGGCCCCTCGGTACCAGGAACGTGGAAGACGCCCCTTAGAGAAGCCGGAGAAGAAGTGTCGGGCGACAACGATGAGGAGTCAGGCGCCGGTGTAGAGTCATCGGGCAAAGAGTCAGGCGCTAAAGAGAAGTCGTCAGGCGAAGAATTGGGCGTTGAAGAGAAGTCGTCGGGTGAAGCGTCAGGCGCCGAAAAGAAGTCGTCGGGCGAAGAGTCGGGCGCCGAAGAGAAGTCGTAAGGCGAAGAGTCGGGCGCAGAAGAGAAGTTGTCGAGCGAAGAGTCGGGCGCCGGATATGAGGAGTTAGGCACCGGTGAGAAGTCATCGGGCGAAGACTCGAGTGCCGAAGAGAAGTCCTTGGGCGAAAAGTCGGGTTCCAACGAGAAGTCGTCGAGCGAAGAGTCAGGCGCCAAAAAGAAGTCATTGGGCTAAGAATAGGTCTCTCTAGGCAAGTCGGGCGCTGAATCGGTCTCTGCAGGCGAGTCGTGCGTTGAGGAGTCGTGCGTCAAGGAGTCGTGCATCGAGGAGTCATCAGGCAAGGAGTCATGCGTCGAGGAGTCGTGCGTCGAGGAGTCGTGTATCGAGGAATCGTGCGTCGAGGAGTCGTCAGGCGAGGAGTCGTGTATCGAGGAGTCGTACGTCGAGGAGTCGTCAGGCAAGGAGTCGTGCGTCGAGGAGTCGTGCGTCGAGGAGTTGTGCGTCGAGGACGTGCGTCGAGGAGTCGTCAGGCGAGGAGTTGTGTATCGAGGAGTCGTGCGTCGAGGAGTCGTCAGGCGAGAAGTCGTGCATCGAGGAGTCGTGCGTCGAGGAGTCGTGTATCGAGGAATCGTACGTCAAGGAGTCGTCAGGCAAGGAGTCGAGTGTCGAGGAGTCATACGTCAAGGAGTCATGCATCGAGGAGTCGTCCGACGAGGAGTCAAGTGTCGAGGAGTCAAGCATCGAGGAGTCGTGCGTCGAGGAGTCGGGCATCAAGGAGTCGTACGTCGAGGAGTCGTACGTCAAGGAGTCGTCCGGCGAAGAGTCGAGCATCGAGGAGTCATGTATCGAGGAGTCGTGAGGCGAGGAGTCGTGCATCGAGTAGTTGTGCATCGAGGAGTCGTGCGTCGAGGAGTCGTGCGTTGAGGAGTCGGGCGTCGAGGAGTTGGGCGTCTAGGAGTCGGGCGTTGAGGAGTCGTGCATCGAGGAGTCGAGCGTCGAGGAGTTGTGCGTTGAGGAGTCTTGCGTCGAGGAGTTGGGCGTCGAGGAGTCTACAGCCGTCGAATCAGCCGATGAGTCCCGTGTGAGGTCTGCAGGTGGCGAGTCCGGCATGAGGTCTACAGGCGGTGAGTCCGACGTGAGGTCTGCATGCGGCGAGTCCGGTGAGAGGTCTGCAGGCGGCGAGACCTGAAGATCCGGATCGGGCGTTGAGACCAGAGGAGCCGGATCAGTTGATGGGACCAGGAGAACTGGAACAGGCAAAGGGACTAGCAAGGGTCACCAACACGGTGCCCGTAGGCACCTGGGTGCCCCCAAGGACCATTTGAGGTGCCCGCGGACCTGTTCTAAAAATAGCACAACTCACTACTAAGCTGCATTTAAAATTTTATTTTATTCAGTTGTTGTTCTTTTTTTGTATTTATATATACATATAAATATATAATTTATATATACAGTATATATATGTATATATTAAAATGTCTATCTTAAAAATATGTTCTTAAAAATATGTTATTATACATTTTTTTCAATTTACGCTTTGTTATTTCCGAAGAGTTTATCAAACTGGCGCCCTTTGTATGACTCCGTACCCACGAAGTAGCTCTCAGTTTCGAAAAGGTTGGTGACCCCTAGACTAGAGGAACTGAACCAGGCAGAGAAAGGGCTCGGGTCCCACGTCAACCTCTCCTTCTGTGGCGGTGAGAAGCCTGAGCTGCTACAGGTGATTGAGGAGTCAGAGATGCAGCAGCTGATGGTGGAGGAAGAGCTTTAGCTGGGGCACCAGGGACAGGACTGCAGCTGCTGGGGGACCAGGGGCCAGGGATGAAGGTACGTGCTGTGCCACAAAAGCTGCCTTCCAACGTTCCAGCTCCTCCTCTGAAACAGTGCTGTACTGGACCTCTGGTAAGAGGGGGCAGCCAGGTGAAGAGCTAGGTGTGGAGGGATGAAGAGGCTGTGAGGCTGAATACCTGGGCTTGACTGCCAGACAGGTTCCCCAAAACGGATTCTCCCTCTCCTTCCTCTCGCTTTCCCTGTGGGCAGTCTTCTCTGCCTCACGGGCCCAAAAATCGGGCAGGGAAATCATCTTACGCCTGGGTCCAGTTTGAGGTCCAACCATTCTTCTACTGGGTTCAGAGGGTCTCAGGATTCTGTCAGGTTCTGCTGTCAAGGAAGTGTTGAACCCAAGTGCAGGAGGATGACGAGGCGCAGGAAAAATCAAAAGTATTTATTTACAAAAAGGAACAAAATAAATGGCTGGGTGTGCAGCAAACTTACTCTAAACAACTGGAGCACGGGAGGGCAGAACACAACACCATTGAAGGACAATCCTGACACAAAGACCAGACTGAGGGGAACTGAATATATACACACACACAACACTGATTAGACACGACATCCACCTGTTGTGATTAAGACTAGACACAGGTGAGACAGAGGCAGGAACACAGAAAGCTGAATCAAACACAAGCAAACAGAACACAGAAAGCTGGATTAAGCTTGAGGAAGAAACACAACAGAAATCTGAATTAAACACAAGCAGACAGAATACAGAAAACTTAATTAAACAGAAGAGGAAGAAACACAACAGAAGGGTGAATTATACACAAGCAGACAGAACACAGAAACACCAGACACTTAGGAGACAGACTATGACAGGGAGGAATCGGCGAGGGTCAGGACGGCCTCCAGAAACTATCTTAGCTCCAGCAAACATGTTGGTCCACTTAAATTGTTTACTGCTTGGTGGGAAAACAGTTTACTGGAACACCTCTGACTGATGAAGCCCTCCAGATAGAGGGCAAAACTTCTTCTTCTTCTTTCAGCTTTTCCCTTTTCAGGGGTCACCACTGCGAGTCATCCTCCAGACTTCGCCCATCTCTAACTTTTTCTGATGCTGAGAAACTCGTCCATGCCTTTGTCTCCTCCAGGCTCGACTACTGCAACTCCCTGTTTATTGGAATCCCTGGCAAAAACCTTCAGAAACTTCAATATATTCAAAACAGTGCAGCAAGGATTTTATTGAGAGCTCGTAAATTTGAACATATTACACCCATTCTCCATAACCTCCATTGGCTTCCTGTCACCTACAGAATTCAGTACAAAACTGCTCTCATTACACACCAATGCTTACACGGAACTTCACCTGACTATCTAAAGGACATTCTTGCACCATATTCATCCACCCGGTCTCTACGATCACAGAACAGTAATCTACTTCACATTCCACGAACCAAATTAAGGACCATGGGAGACCGGGCATTCTGTGTGGCTGCCCCCCGCCTATGGAACTCCCTCCCTGACTACCTGAGAGCTCCACAGTCACTGGTTGACTTTAAAAAAGGCTTAAAGACCTTTCTTTTTAAGCGAGCCTATTCTGCCTCCACATGATTTTATCTTTGATCTTAGTTGATATTATTATTGATTTTACTTGATTTTATCACTTGTTTTTATTTGATCTTTGATTTTTGTTGCACTTTGTAGCACTTTGAGATTTTTGTTAATGAAAAGTGCGTCATAAATTAAATTCATTATTATTATTATTATTATCCTCCTCCATCTCACTCTGTCCTCTGCATCCTCTGTCCTCACTCCAACTACCTTCATGTCCTCTCTAACTTCATCCATATATCTCCTCTTTGGCTTCCCTCTTTGTCTTTTTCCTGGCAGTTGCATTTCTAACATCCTTCTACCAATATATCCACTGTCCCTCCTCTGGACATGTCCAAACCATCTCAGTCTGGCCTCCCTAACTTTATCTCCCAGTTGTTCAACATGTGCTGTACCTCTGATGATCTCATTCCTGATCTTATCCATCCTTGTCACTCCTAAGGAGAACCTCAACATCTTCATTTCTGCCACTTCCAGTTCTTTCTCCTGTCTTTTTGTCAATGACACTGTCTCCAGACCATACAACATAGCTGGTCTCACCACTGTCTTGTAAACTTTTCCTTTGACCTTTGCTGACACCTTTTTGTCACAAATCACTCCTGAAACTTTTCTCCATCCACTCCATCCTGCCTGGACTCTCTTTTTCACCTCTTTACCACATTCCCCATTTTCCTGGACAGTGGACCCCAAGTACTTGAAGTCCTGCACCTTTGTGACCTCTGCTCCTTGTAGCCTCACTGTTCCACTGGCCTCCCTCTCATTCACACACATGTACTCTGTCTTACTATGACTGACTTTCATTCCTCTTCTTTGATTTGATTTGATGTTTATTCATTCATTTTAAAAGAACAATACAATACAGTTTCATCAGATACAAGAATACAAGTAGGATAAAATGAAGGGAGCAGAAAGAAGATGAAATCTTATTATATCTGCCCCTTATTTCACAGTTTGTTCAACCAGTGATAACCTTCAAACTACATCACATTCCTCTTCTTTCAATTGAATATGTCCACCTCTCCAAGTTCTCTTCCACCTGTTCCCTGTTCTCGTCACCACAGATCACAATGTCATCTGCAAACATCATAGTCCATGGGGATTCCTGCCTGACCTCATCTGTTAGTCAGTCCATCACCAGAGCAAACAAGAAGGGGCTCAGAGCCGATCCTTGATGCAATCCCACCTCCACCTTGAAGCTATCTGTCACTCCTACAGCACATCTCACCACTGTCCTGCTGTCCTCATACATGTCCTGTACCAGTCTAACATACTTTTCTGCCACTCCAGATTTCCTCATGCAATACCACACCTCCTCTCTTGGCACCCTGTCATATGCTTTTTCTAAATCCACAAACACACAATGGAGTTCTTTCTGACCCTCTCTGTACTTCTCTATCAACATCCTCAAAGCAAAGATGGCATCTGTGGTGCTCTTTCTTGGCATGAAACCATACTGCTGCTCACAGATAGTCACCTCTTGTCTAAGTCTTGCTTCCACAACTCTCTCCCAGATCTTCATTGTGTGGCTCATCAACTTAATTCCCCTGTAGTTGCTACAACTCTGTACATCACCCTTGTTCTTAAAAATGGGCACCAGCACACTTCTTCTCCATTCCTCAGGCATTTTCTCACCCTCAAATATGCCATTGAATATTTGAGTCAAAAACCTCACTGCCATCTCTCCAAGACATTTCCAAACGTCCACTGGAATGTCATCAGGTCCTACTGCCTTCACCATCTTCATTCTTTTCAGAGCTTTCCAGACTTCACCCTCACTAATCTTTCCCACTTCCTGGTCCACAGTTTCTATGACCTCTACTCTTCTTTCTCTTTCATTCTCTTCATTCATTAGCTCCTCAAAGTAATAGATAGAGGGCAAAACATTTCTATAAACAGTAATCTCCTTCACATTCCGAGAACCAAATTAAGGACCATGGGAGACTGGGCTTTCAGTGTGGCTGTCCCCCGCCTGTGGAACTCTCTTCCTGACTGTCTGAGAGCCCCACAGTCTGTGGTTGACTTTAAGAGCGGCTTGAAGACCTTTCTTTTCAACCGAGCATACTCTACCTCCTCATGATTCTACTTTTGATCTTAGCTGATATTGATTTTAATTGTTTTATTATTTGTTTTATTGACATTTAATTATGTTGCACCTTGTAGCACTTTGAGATTTTCATTAATGAAAAGTTTGAATTCATTATTATTATTATTATAAAAAAACTGTCCAGATGACCCCACTGAAAATTATTGGATTTGGTACATGGATGATTGAGCATGAACTTTGTTACCCCTTCTATGTTTTGAAGATGGCTGTACCTTGAGGTACCATACACACAATGCTTTTCGGTCCTGGTGTAATTGAGTTTCATTTTATCAATTATCTTCAAGCTTAAATCTAGCAAAAATACGCTACGGCATTGAAAGTGCACAGACTGCTATGAGTGTTTCTACTAGTGTGGGTGTTGAGCAAACCTCACGTGACTAGTCTAAAATATTATGAGTGGAGAGTGCTATCAGGCAGGTGTGGAAGACCTACAAAAAGCCATTCTCCTGCACAGCAGCTCAACTTTCAGGTTTCTTTCCCCAGGAAATTAATAATTTCAGCATCATGTTTCTGTGCGATCAGTGATACACTTAATAGTGCTTTTTCCCCCTTGAAAAACAAAAACATTAAAAAGCATGTGAGTGGGTTGTCGTCTTGACAAAGTCTTTCTTTGAAAAATTGTAACATTACTCTTTTGTTCATTGAATTGTGTTCTATGTTCCCATGATAGATAATTTTCTTAAAAACCATGCACAAAGAACATTTCTACCACAGTGACGACTCGGTAAAATGACACTTTGTGTTGAAAGACAATAAAGAAAATTTGCTGGTGAAGATTCTCAGTCGTCCAGGACATGATAAATCAAAAAGGCGTTCAATTCAAGATCAACTGGACTTTATTTGTAACAGAAGACGTTTCGCTTCTCATCCGAAAAGCTTTATCAATTCAATGAACCAGACTGTGTGTGCGTGTGGATTTATAACAGGAGTCACGCACCATCATATGTAAATTGCAAGCTGAGGTAACACATACATGTAAATTGACAGATCACACCTTAACAGTAGGGAGTTCCCTTGAAGTCTCTGACAGCAGACACAACAACTGTATGTAAATTGACAAAAAACACCTCACAGCCCAACAACAGAGGTTTCTCAACAAACTTTGCTAGTCTAATTCACAGACAAGACACCTCTGCTCCCATCCGGTGTAAAACGTTTGTGAATCAGTCCCAAAACTGAGTTGTAAGTCTTGGAAAGTTGAAATCTCAGACCTCCTCCTCTGTTAAGAGAAGGTTTTTCTCTCTTAACATACAAAGCTTCCTTAACACCCCTCTCAAACCATCTGTGCTCTCGGTCCAAAATTTGCACATTTTCATCCTCAAATGAGTGTCCCTTGTCCGTGAGGTGGAGGTGAACAGCGGAGTTTTGTCCAGAGGTGGTGGCTCTCCTGTGTTGGGACATTCGTCTGTGAAGAGGCTGCTTCGTTTCTCCAATGTAACGGTCTGAGCAGACCTCGCTGCACTGGACTGCATTCATTCATTCATTCAACCTTTATTTATACAGGCTAGCCTCGTTGAGTCACGGGGACTCATTTACAAGAGGGACCTGTCTCACTCACACCAAACAACCATCCACTCTCACACTCACACCTAGGGTCAATTTAGAGTCACCAATCAGCCTAACAAGCATGTTTTTTGGTCTGTGGGAGGAAACCGGAGTACCCGGAGGAAACCCACGCATGCACGGGGAGAACATGCAAACTCCACCCAGAAAGGCCCCGGACCGGGATTTGAACCGGCAACCTTCTCGCTGAGAGGCAGCAGCTCTACCAGTTGTGCCACCGTGCTGCCCATCGACTGCATACACCACACCACTCTGTTTGTGTGTGGGGGTTCTGTCCTTAGGGTGGACCAGCCTCTGTCTGAGAGTCCTGCTGGGTTTGAAATGTACTGGGATGTTGTGTTTGTTGAAAATCCTTCTGAAATTCTCTGAGACTCCAGCAACATAAGGAATGACAATGTTTTTCCGTCTGTTAGCATTTTTCTGTTGATTATTGTGTTTAGCAGATTTCCTCGCTGACTTGACAAACGTCACAATGTTACAAATAAAGTCCAGTTGATCTTGAATTGAACGCCTTTTTGAATAAAGAAAATTATTATTATTTTTAATGGTTTATGTGTCATGAGACTTTTTGGACAGTAGGTTAGTATTTTAAACTTATTGTTATTCTGAAGAGAATAAATAAAAATGTGCCTTTGTTGTTAAGTTGATTGGGCCAAATTTATTTAGAAAAATCATACATAGAACAATAAAAATGTTACAGAGTGTAATATGTCTATTTTTTATATTGTTTTAAATAGGATTGTTTTCATTTTAAAAGTAAAAACTTGTCATAAAAATCTTTACAATATTACCCCACAAAAAAGCAGACAATTTGAGTCTACACACATATAGTTGGATTATCTTTCCAGAGTATTTTTTTTCTTCTTCATTTACCCTTTATTTATCCAGGTAGTCTCATTGAGCCACGGTAACTCATTTTCAAGAGAGACCTGTTAGGGAGAAGATGGTGGGGGTTAAGGGCCTTGCTCAGGGGCCCAGAGTGGGGCGAATGAGGGTGGAGGCAGGTGTGGGTGTTTCACCTTTTTCCACCCACATTTTTTGATGTTGACGGTACCGGGGCTTGAACCGGCGATCTTCTGATCACAGGCCCACCATCTCTAACCACTGTTCCACCACTACCCCTGCCTCTCAACCCCTGACTGCTGGAAATGAGCACAGACTAGAGTTCTATGAAAATAAACATGCATTTCAAAAGAATGGCAATGCAAAGCTTTTTAAAATAGCATTCACAAGAATGGTGAAAAACTTTGGAAACTAGAGTACTGTATTTTCCGGCATATAAGTCACAGTTTTTTGCATAGATTTGTCAGTCCTGCGACTTATACGCTGAAGCAACTTATATACAGTATATATTTTTCCATATTCATAACACAAGTTTTGACTGATGCAGGCGGAGGAACTCTGGAGAGCAAGCTCCGGCTACGATGGATGTGGATAGATGGATGTTGCCGCACCACCCAGCCGAAATGAAGCTGTTTTGACCATTAAATAAATGCATAATAAACACAACAAGCCAGCGGTGACTTATAATAAATGCGACTTATACGCCGAAGCGACATATATTAAATATTTTTCTCTTCATGATGCTTTTTTTGACTGATGCGACTTAGACTCCGGAGCGACTTAGACTCCAGAAAATACAGTAGTTTCATGTCCTGAAACATGCTCAACAATCCAGTAGTTAAATCTAACATGGTTAAGTCAGGTCCTCTGGACATACAGGTATTCTTCTTTGATGAAATGTTTAATTTTGGACAAAAGACGAAACGTTTCAACAAAGAAGAAGAATCTGTCCAGAGAACCCAACTTAAACTTGTTAGATAAAGTACATTTAAACAAGGAAAATTCAGTTTAGCTTTATCCTGCTTGGACTGGCTGTTGGGACATCAGTCCAGTCAGAATTAAAATCTTCTTTTCCCAAATTGAGGTAATTTTCAGAGCTGTCTACAGCAGGTGAGATATTCATTGTTCATATGGTTTCTAGAACGGATTTCCACCCAAAACAATTAAAATGTCCAATGTCGAGCCCATTCATTATTTTAAGGAATTGGTCTTGGAGTTTTCTTCTTGAGTCAGTGACACAATATTTTCCACATTATAGAAACTTTAAACAAAGAACATTGTATTATTTAGAGTTTCCTTGTTCCTAAGTTCTGTTTGCAGACTAGAAAGAAATTCCCGTCTGCTTTCATGTTCTTAGTAACTCATTGTCTAGAAAGAGTCAAGGAACAGCATTTACATAAAAAAAAATAGAAGTGACAAATGTGACTTTTGTCCACAATAACAAATTTTTCCAAGCTAAAGGATATTTGTTCAGGGACTTCCTGAAGGATGGTTATTTTGAAGCCCGTCACTGAAACTACAAACACAGTTTTAGAACTACCCACACTTCTCAGTAAGGAGACTGTACAGTACGAGTAAATGGGTGTTGAAAGTCTTTTTATGGTTTCCTACAAGTTGTTTATATCCTGTTGTCGTATCAGTGAGTAGAAAATATCTATAGTCTAATGTCCACTGATGTTTACTTACGGAAGGGGAAAGATTTGGACAGATAATTAACTGCATTTACTAGAATGGTTCTTTTTATTCAACTTCTGGTTTCTGTAATAATTTACTTATAAGCTGGGCGGCAACGTTCTGCTGAAAATGAGTCTTTAACAGTTGTGGGAATGTTTTTTTATTTTTAATTTTTGCTTCTCCTAAAAGACAGTGGAAAACATCACGGCAAAATTAACAGAACAAACATTAAAACTATTTTATGATGGTTTTATTGTAGCAGTTTTTATTGTAAAAACATTATCTTTGATTATTAATAACCTGTGGCTTGAATTATGTTTTAAATTTTAATTAAAATCTAATTGCTTTTTTTCATGAATAAATAAATAAATGCACAAGGATTTATATTAGATTAATCAATTGGACATTTTTTTTGTATCACCTTTTAGATTTTAAACATTAGAGCTCATCAGAGGTAAGCATCTAGGTTCAGATGCGAGGTTAATTTTGCAGTTCTTAAAGTGACAACCTAATCAAAAGAAATAGAAATAGAAACAGCCTTTATTGTCCCATGGATGGAAAATTCAAGAAACATCTTCCCATATGATCTTTTGTTAAATTCTGTATTCTGACATTTAAGGGACAAGCTGTGGTCAGATACAAGATAGCTGCAACATGAAGGGGGTCACTCAGATAAAAGAAAATGAGCAATACTATATATATTTTTTGCTTGTTTTCATGTTTGAAATATTGAGAAAGAAGTTGGAATGCTGCAATGTTTTATATAGCCTGCAAGAAATTTGT
>JBBPBX010032155.1:12336-34068 GCA_038048925.1 Garcialebias charrua | reverse complement strand
AACAGCATGACACATTTCATTTGCCCAGTCGTACAGTTAGATATATAGTTACAACTGTTCTGAGAAACAAATTTCTGAGAACGTATGACATCTTGTGTCATAAACTCTCAGAAACTGGTTTTTCTCAGATCACACCACTGGTTAGTTCTCTAGCTATCTTTCAGATTCAACATTATGGTATTTCCTCCAGTTTTTTAACAATCAACGATGGTGTACCACAAGGCTCAGTCTTAGGACCCATCCTCTTTACAATCTACATACCCTAGATAATGTAGGTCAGAGCATCCCTGATGCATCCTTACATTTCTATGCTGATGATACAGTTGTTTACTGTTGAGCTAAAGCAGTAGCTAAGGCTTTCCAGTTTTTGTAATCTGCTTTTGACATCATCCAGTCAGATTTGTTCCGTCTCAAACTTGTCTTAAATGCTGATAAAACCAAAGGGATGTTTTTTTCAAACAGGAAGTCGGTCCCAGCAGATCTTCCTCTGATTTTATCCTGAAATGGTGTCTCTATTGAGTTTGTTGATTCCTACAAATATTTGGGTATCCTGGTTGATTTGCATTTCTCTTTTTTAAGTTCCACGTGGAAAAACTAGTAAAGAAACTGAAAGACTGAACTGAAACTGAACTAGACAAAAGGACTTTCTCCTCTGCTCCTGTTTCCTGGAATATCTTACAAAAAGATCTGAAGCTCTCAACTTTGACCTCTAAGTGGCTTCAAACATCTGTTAAGTTCCTGGTAAGAACCAATGCAGACATGTTCTTGTTTTTACTTTTCTACACCGCCTTACAACCTAGCCACTGTTGTCATCACTCTTTGTTAAATCAGGTCTCTCTTGTAAATGAGTCCTCGAGGCTCAATGGGATTAACCTGTAGAAATAAAGGTTGAATGAATGAATGAAAACTGTTGATGTCAAGTTCTACTTTAAACTGTAACGGCTGTGATTGAGTCATGTTCCAGAAAATTCCACCATCAAGCAGCAGCAGTCCCCAGGGCTGCGTTTGCCATTGGATTCATGTAAAATTGATGTGTGGCCAACATAAATCCGTGCTGGAATGGGACAACATCTGAAACAAATGCTTCATTTTAGGAGCCAACATTTTTCTTACCTTCATTTCTGGCAGCTCTGGTAGTTCAGGCATTAAAATTAAAGGGGCACGAAAAGAGTAAAGGTTCCACTTGTGAGCAGCTTCATATGCTCCATAAATCTCAAGGGAAGCCAAGCGTGTATGGACGGGTTAGTTTGTCCTTTCCAGGGTCATCTGAAGGTACACGCTGCCACATCTCTCCTCCCTGAAGAGCAGCAACCGACGTATCAGGGCAGAGCTCAACAGCATAAGTTTTTTCTTCATCTAGAAAATGATGTCTGTTGTCAAAGCGTTCTGACAGTCTGATGGTCGAAACATACCGTATTCACCGGAGGAAAATACGCTCCGGTGTTTAATACGCTTTGTCCAATTATTAACAATAAACAAGAAAAAAACGTAAACAATACGCCTCGGTGTTTAATACGCGTCATCACCACGCGACGCGTCAGCGCCTCATTTGCCCTAATCAAGATGGCGGCGACAGAAGCAAGCGAGTACGAAGATCTTCACAAGGAAACACGGTAAAACAATTATTTCTTTGCGAGAAAAAATATATTTCTTAGCTGACTTCATAGCAGACGTGCTTCTGAGCTTAACGAAATGTTCAAATCAGCTGGATTTAAAAAAAAAAGTTTGCCGAATTTTAGGCAGGCGCCAGGCGGGTCAAACCGGACGCTTTCGTTTCTTTAAATTTAGCTAAATAAACGCTTAAAAATATATTTGGTAAATGGAGCTTATTTATATAGCGCTTTCCAGCCCCCTGTGAGGAGCCCGAAAGTGCTTTACAATACCAGCCATCCACCCATTCATTCAGACATTCATACACGGGTAGTGGTAGCCTGCCTTGCAAGGCGCCATCCAGACCTACCGGGAGCAACTCAGGGTTAAGTGTCTTGCCCAGGGACACAACGACACATGGTGGGCGGATGCGGGATTCGAACCTCCAACCTTCCGATCAGGGGTCGACTGTCATTACCACTACACCACGGCCGCCCCATTTCTTACCTCACTATAGCAGACGGGCTCCTGAGCTGAACCAAATGTGAAATCAGCTGGATTTAAAAATCCGCGGTGTGGTTTGAGTGGTATCTTGCAAACAAAAACAGCTGCCGGTACATCCACAGCAGGGAGCGGGCAGCGACAGAGTCATCAGTCCGACCAAAGGAGGCTTTTTTCGGACACATGCAAGTAGAAACTTCTGGAAGTGGCCCCTCTTCCTCTTCGCTCTCTGAGTCCTCTGCTGGCTGCTGCCTACAGCGCCCGTATAGCGGCCGAAACTGGTACTGCACCATTTTTGCCAAAAATGAAAAACGAAGAATCAGAGCGAAAAATGGGTCTAAAAATATGGGAAAAAATCCATAAATAATATTCTTCTGTGTTTAATACGCTGGACATTCAAATGAGCAAAAATACAGCGTATAATACAACGGTTTTTACGGTAAATCAGCGTGACTGCCAGCATAATTTATGTTAACATAATACGCTAACATTTAGAGTTTAAAAACATCAGCTTTGGATGAAGATGTGCTCCAACCAGCTCACAGTTTTTGTAATGGTATTTTGTGCAGACTGTTTAATGTCCATCAGAAGTACAGAGTAATCATAAATGTGCTCACAGCAATTTGTTTTCAATTTAAAACTTAATTTGTAATTTGTTATCTAATTGGCCAAATAATTGTACTTTGGACTGACTTGTTTCTCTTCGCTGGTCAATTATTCTTGCTCAGTGTGTGTTCCCACCTGTTGTGTGCTGAGCTTGTCCTTCTTTCCTCTGTGTTGATTCTGCCCATTCAAAAGACCCAGCTAAACCCATCAGACCTGGTCACTGGTTTTGACTCACCCATCAGACCTGGTCACTGGTTTTGACTCACCCATCAGACCTGGTCACTGGTTTTGACTCACCCATCAGACCTGGTCACTGGTTTTGACTCACCCATCAGACCTGGTCACTGGTTTTGACTGGACCTCCTGTGAACCAAGGCTGTTTGGATTTCTTAGTTTCGTTTAGATGTACCTGTAACCTCCTTCTGTGACAAAACACAAAACCTAATTAACACATTTTTTTTTCTTGTTTGTTGTCTTCCATTGTGGCGTGAAAAGCGGAAATTGGAAACACCCTCCATCCGTTCATATGACCGTGCATGTTGTGAGCGTGATAACTTAAAAAATAAGTGAGGTACTGACTTCAGTTTTGATGCGTACCTGCCTGCCTGCTCCGGCCACCATTAGGCTTGTCCATTGCACCAGGTGGAGGATCCAATCACTCCCCCCACTTACCAAGATCCAACACTTTGTGCTGCCTCGGTCAAGCACTAAAAATTAAAATGACTACCTCTCTTCTTCTACACAGTGCAACTCTTATCCAACTGAATATCTTGCATCTAAAACAAAAGGTTTATTTGCATTCCCTGTTCAATCTTAGTCCAGAAAACACTCGTCTTGAAAACTTCAAACATCCACTACTGTATTTTTCCGCCTGATAGGTCGCACCGTTATATAGATCGCTTTGTCCTATTATTGGAAATAATTTGGAAAAATCCATAAACAGATCGTACCTTTATTCAGGTCGCATCTATTATGCGCAACCGCTACGCGACGCGTCAGCGCCTCATTTGCCCTGCTGAAAATGGCGGCCACAGAAGCGAGCGAGCATTGAAGGACTTTACAAGTTTAACATGGTAAAAACAATTATTGGTTTGCTAAAAATTATATCTGACATTATAGCACAAGGGTTCCTGAGCTTAACCGTTCCTTAATAAATTCACGAAATGGTCAAATCTGCTGGATTTAAATTGTTTCGCTTTGACGTCTTCCAAACGGTCGCGTGCACTGCGAAAATAAATTATTAATAAATCGAATTTGAGCTCAAATGTCTCATACAGGTCACAGTTTGTAAATGACCACCAAGTAATTACGTTCTGTAGGCTTCAAAAAAATCTGCGGTGTTGTTTATGAGTTATTTAGACAAATAGTGTAGTTTAGGTAGCTACCGCTAACAACAAACAACATGCTAAAAGATTGATTTTTTTAGCTCTAAACATCTTTTGCAGCTAACAGTTTTTAAATGACCACCAAGTAATTACGTTCTATAAGTTTGATAAATATCTGTCCTGTGGTTCTCGACTTATCTTGTTAACAAACACGGAGCTAACAGTAGTTACCTCCAGAGCAGGAGGCCGGGCAGCGACAGAGTCAATCAGACCAGAGGAGGCTGCCGTCGGACACATGAGGTGGGAACGGTCGGTGTACCCTAGCAGACAAAAGTGGTACTGCACCATTTTGGCCTAAATAAAAAACGGTCATATCTGAGCCAAAAATTGGTCTAAAAATATTGGAAAAAAATCCATAAACGTGTCTCACCTCTCTATTAGTCGCAGAGCATGCAAATTAGGCAAAAAACTGCGACCTATAGTCCAGAAAATACGTAATTAAATCCCTCAGCGAAGGGACACATTGGCGTACCGCTTGTTGTGTTCACACACACACATATATATATATATACATATATATATATATATACATATATATATATACTATATATATACATATATATATACATATACATATATATATATATATATATATATATATACATATATATATATAGTATTCTGTTCCTGACTGTTTATTTTCACATGTTGTCACTTTGTGATCTGCGTGTTTAATTTGATGAGCAACTATTAAAAAATAATAATAATTTTAGCCTTGCGTCCACATGGACACAATGTTTAAAGATTCCCAAAACTGAGACAAATGTGTCACAAACTAATATTTTTGAATTGCCACTCTTGCTTTTTAAAAACGTAACCTTTTGAAAACAATGATGTCATCGCCCTGCCTTTAATCTAAACCATGCTGCAGTAATTAACTCTTTTTCTTGAGTTGACAGCTGCTATTGACCTTTAGCTACAGTGTTGCTTTATTATGCTTTAGCATGTGTTTGGCTCTTTTTGCTTTAGCTAGTTTTCTGCTAGTTTTTGCAACTGAGATCCAGCAGTTTTTATTTTATTTTTTCAAGCAAATTTCAGCAAAGTCATTCAGCATTCAAACTGCATCTTTGGATAAAGTGCACTTTCTCCAGTTGGTATTGACCATTCACGCTATTTACATAACTTAATAAATAGCTTTGGGAGATTTTCTGTGCTTCAGCCGCCATAAATCTCTGGGGGGGTCCAGATTTTTTAATTTGCGCTGACAATACTACTGCTGCTGTGCTGCTACTTTAAGTTTCATTAGCATAAATTCCCAAATGATCATTGTTAAAGCATTACTTTTCAGTTATTTTGCAAACATGGACCACCGATCCATTGCTCCGATGTCGGTGTTTTAAGCCCGCTGTGTGAGCATTATCACCAGCCTTCTCCTGGCTGTTTTCTAATGAAGCTGCCTCTGCCTGAGAGCCATGATGCATTTTTGCAGAGCGCTAGCTCTGAGATGATAGTCGTGGTATCAGCAGGCTGCAGACAATAATCGCACGCAGCTGATGTTGACAAGGATAATCAAGTAGCTTATGGTCATCATGAGAGGGAACATTGCAAGGGGAGAGATGCAGAACCCACGTTTAATTATTAAATCTTTGGCAGCAGCATTTTCCACGTGGGCAGCGTTGACCTGCTGTTCAGTCATTTACAAACAGAACGACACCATGGAAGGTTTTCATGGCCTAATGTCTGAAGAGTGGCTCTGCTTGGACCACAGAGAAAACCCATTTTCATCATATTTATGAGAGAACTCATGTAAATGTAGATGCAACAAAAGCCCTAGACGATTGTAAACTGCCATCTGGCCCCCTTGTCATCAATGCAAAGTATAAAGGAATTAAAAACAGTTGCTTTTCTTCTCCTTTGTTGAGCTATTTTATTAGTTTTTGCTAAATGTTTTTTGAAATCTTCTGACATATAATCTTACAAATCCGTTATCTACACAGTAATCAACAAAGCACCACATAAAACCCAACACTGGCAAAACAGCTGAACGGTTCTCAAAGCAAGGAGAGGTAGAAGGTGATCAGTGGATGAAAATCACCTGCAGCTCTGAGAGGGCAACGCAATAAAGCAAGTGAAAATGGAGGTTACACAAAGTGTATGAACTGGCACAACCTGGAATTAATCACCTCCAAAAAGGCTTTTTTTTTTTTTTTACATTGCAGAAAAAGCTTAATACAGGTAGTCCCCGATTTACGAGCGAGATCCGTTACAACGAGGCGCTCGTAAACCGGAAATCTCGTAATTTGGAACGGCCGCCACGCTTCTCGTAAGTCCGGAAATTCGCTCGTAAATTGGAACGGTTTTGCTAGCGCGACTACAAACACTCGTTTTTCATCGAAAAACTGCTTATGAGTGCATAAAAATGATCGGAAACGTGTGTCCACATGTTTAGCTAACGAACTGTGGTGAAAAAACACAGGAAAACTCAGTATTTTTTGCGTTTTTTCCAATAATTCGCCAGCTCGTAAGTCTGGAACCTCGTAGATCAGAGCGCTCGTAAATCGGGGACTACCTGTAAACACACGCTTCACTGTCCAAAGAGTCTTTTATTTAAAACGTTTTTCACATTTTGGAAAAGCCTGGTTCTAGTCATGTGTAGAATATAGCTAAACCACTTGTGAGCTCAGTTCTGCAGAAAGTCTGGACGTTGGGAGAAGCAGCAGTCATGAGCAGCCAGAACATGTCAAGTGGTCACAGCTAAAGAGCAATGTGCCACAAAACCAGTACTAACCAAGATGCCACAACCTATTTTTACTGTATTCATTAAAAATGACAACATTCTTAACAAAGGCAGTGTTTGCAGGTTGCAAACAATTCAACCACTTTACACCTACAATAAAAACTAAACATTGAAGAAATAAATGAACCAAAGAGAAGAACCTTGCGATAAGAAGAACCAGCTGCCACACTGGTTGACCCTGCGGTTGCAGGAGTCCTGGCCCTGCAGGTTAATTAACTTGAACAGACTTGTGATCTATCAAGCCCCATGCAGTGGTTAACATCTGTGTGTCTGCCTGACAACAGCCTGGCAGAATATTGACACAAATACACACCAGGATGTCTTTTGTTGTAAACAGTGTTAAAGTAAAATACAATACAATTCCTAAAGTCTGGAGCAGGCTAGAGGAGGAACATGAAAACCCCAGCGACAGCTCAATTATCCACACATCAGTCAGCAGGGATGTGATTGGTTCTGTAAATTGAGCTGGAGTGATGTGTTGTGGTGGATCGATGACCCAGCGGTCCTCCTCTTCGACAAGTCCACCACTATCATCATCATCATCATCATCATCCCCTCCACCACCCACAAAGCTGCATGTGCTCTGCTTCACATCAGGCTGATGAGGAGGTGCTGTTTAAACTGTAAACCTTTCTTTGCATCATTAGTGTCAGAATTATTGATGGGTTTGTATATATGTTGTTCATGAGCTTCTATAGGTCACACTGCGGGATCGGCTAAATGATAAGTTGGGTGCATGAATCAAGATCATCAAATTTGTACCATTTCGTAAATATAAATGTTTAAGTATAGATTTCTCATATTAAAAACATCATGGTTAATTTTGGATATAATGAACCTTTTGTTACACAACATCAAAGCATGTCCTCACATTTTCATCTGCAAATTAGATTTTTTTAATGATAAAAGTTGTTTCTTAGTCGTCAGTTTTACAACAGTCCACGTGCAACTTTGTGTTGTAGCTGTTCAAACAAGTGCAGGCAAAAGTTCACAGCGACTCAAGACTTTGATATCTTAAAACAGAGACATTCAGAAAGAGCAGCAAAACAGACACAAATAGAACAAAAAGAAAAATAGTGAACCAACAAGAAGTGAACAAAATATCTGACAAAGACTAAAGAAAACCTAAGTTTATACTAAAGGAAGTAAATGTTCACATTTGTGCTGATAACTAATGGAGGCATGCTGTAAATGAGTTGAAGGCAGGAACAACTGAAGACGTAATAATAATAATCATAATGAATTTAATTTGTAACGCACTTTTCAGTAACAAAAATCTCAAAGTGCTAGACATGATGATACAAGTTTAAAGATCATAACTGAATAATCAAAACACCAAAACTGATAATGAACAAGATAAACAAACAGAATAGTTGAAACCAATAAACAAAAGGCCAAGAGAACACGACATGGCAACATTTCCCACAGTACTGCTTGGTATTTGTCAAGAGACGGTATAACAAAATCTCAGTATATCACTCATTTTAATTTATTTTTTCAATTTAGTGTTTTATTTGAAGATATTCTAGATGGATTAAAAAAACTTTAAACATCCACTTGTCTGCTGTGGTCTCCTTTTTAATTCACAAATTAGAATCATTTGGGAAATTCTCTGGTTTGTCTGATTCTTGAACGTAGGACACTAAATACTTTAGTTTAAATTAGATGTGTTGTAAATAACTGAAAACCAATAACAGTGGTCCCTCTCTACTTCACGGTTTGACTTTCGCGGACTCACTCTTGCAGTTTTTCAAAGTAAGACTGGACATGACACACAACGGGCTGATTGATGGATGGTTTATTTAAAATAAATGATTTAAAATGGTTTAGCACCTGCTAAATCAATTCAAGATGGCGCCTTTGTTTATGGTCCGCCGTCTACATGCTCTCCTGAACTTTTTACTGTTGTTTGTGTTTTGCCTTTTTTTCATCGACGATGCATCCTCGCTTCTGGTCTATGATCGCTCAACTCTTCTAAATATACGAGACTCGCTAATCAACGCACCGGCTACGGACAAATATGGACATTTTAAGTCTCCACCACCTCCACCTTTCTTGGCGTCTGTTCCTGCCTACTTAAACCGCGACGCCAGCCCATGGCCACGCAACAAGCGACGCAGAAGACGCGGAAAGCGAGCGGGAGTCCTGGTGAGATTTAAAAAGTATCTCTCCACTCACAGTACGGCTTCGGCTGACTTACCTTCTGAATTCAGCGTCTTTGATGTCCATCGTTCCATGATTCATCGCCATCGCTGCCTTGTTGCGGTCAATCATGACGTCAGCGGTCAGTATCCATCTTGTCCCCCGGTGAAGAAACTGAAGCGAGGCTGCGTTAAACAGAACCTCCGCCCGCTCGCACGAGCTGCGGGTGACGTAACTGGCTGTGTGCCAATACGTGCAGCACTGTTCAACGCGCGATCGATCACTAATAAAACTTTTATATTAAGTGATTTGATCTCCACTCATCGTCTGGATCTGTTCCTCATCACAGAAACTTGGCAAAAACCAGGGGACAACAGCTGCTTCTCTGAACTCCTCCCATCTGGCTTCTCCCACCTGAGTGCTCCGCGCGGGTTTGGAAGAGGGGGGGGCCTGGCTGCAATCTTCAGTGATGCGTTCAAGTGCCGCTTGTTGCCTCAGAAAAACTATAACAGCTTTGAAATTATGATATTTGTGCTGGAATCTGCTAAACCTCTGCTGTGTGGGCTCGTTTATCGGTCTCCACAATACAATAAAGATTTTCTCAGTGAGTTTTCAGAACTACTGGCTGAACTACTCCCAAAATTTGACTCCCTGCTCTTTTGTGGGGATTTCAACGCACACATCTGCTGCCCAAGTAATCAGCTTGGATGTGAATTTCAGGACCTTCTGAACTCTTTTAACTTGTCGCAGTCTATCTCGGGGGCCACACACAGTCAGGGTCATACACTGGACTTAATTATCTCCCACGGCCTTCAAATATCTGCTGTGGAGATTCTGGACACCTGCATTTCTGACCATTTTCCCATCTTATTTGAATTTTCCACCCCTCCTACACCGAAGGCTATTCTACCAGCACATCTCTGCCGCTCCATCACCACATCAACTCCAAGTCAGTTCACTGATGCCTTTAAGAGCACCGACTTATGCTCTGCCGTCAGCCTGGACTATCTCTACATCCTGAGGACTTCATCAGCTCCTTCCATCGCACCTGCACAACGATCTTGGACTCCATCGCTCCTCTCAAACAAACTTCTTCAAAGAATAAATCACCCCCATGGCTCAATGAAACAACGCGGGCTCTTCGACAACGCTGCAGAAAAGCAGAGCAAAAATGGAAGCGGGACCGGCTTCATGTATCCCAGGGAATACTGAGAGACTGTCTCTGTGATTATCAAAATGCTGTGAAACAGGCCAAGTCACAGTACCTCTCCAATTTAATCTCCACCAGCTCCAACCGGCCAAGGACGCTATTCAACACACTACAGTCTGTTATCAATCCATCTGTGAATGTTCTGAAAACTGCCACACAGTCTACCTGTGATGACTTTCAGAGCTATTTTGTCAACAAAATAGACTCTATCAGACAGAACTTTGTCAGTCCATCCAACACCATCCAGTCATGTGCGTCTGCAATAACCACAGCTGTTTTTGACCAATTTGACCTGGTCTCACTGCCTCACCTCACCAAGGTGGTTCAGCAGATGAAACCAACAAACTGTTCTCTGGACATCATTCCATCAAAAATATTCAAACAATCCTTTGATGTAATTGGTCCTTGTGTTTTGTCATTTATTAACAGCTGTCTATCTTCAGGTTTTGTGCCATCTGCTTTCAAACACGCTGTGGTCAGGCCTCTTCTCAAAAAACCAGGCCTAGATCCTACAGCTCTCTCTAATTTCAGACCAGTTTCCCATCTGTCATTTTTATCAAAGGTCCTAGAAAAGATTGTTTTTATTCAACTTCAATCTTTTCTTGAGCTCAACAACCTGTTTGAAAAATTTCAGTCAGGTTTTCGAGCTTGTCACAGTACTGAATCTGCACTGCTCAAAGTGCAGAATGACATTCTTCTGTCTCTGGATGCAAAAAACCCTGCTCTGCTGGTGATGTTAGACCTCTCAGCAGCTTTTGACACCGTCGACCATCAGGTACTAATCAACTGTTTGTCTCAGCAGGTTGGCCTCCAGGGAGCTGTGCTTGAGTGGTTCAAATCTTACCTGACTGGGAGAACTTTTCTGTCATGATAGGTGATCTGTCCTCCTCTTCATCAACCCCTCTGACCTCTGGCGTACCACAGGGATCCATTCTGGGGCCAGTCCTCTTCTCTCTTTACATGCTGCCATTAGGTTCAATCATTGCACGTCATAATCTGTCTTTTCACATGTATGCAGACGATTTACAAATCTATCTGCCAGTCACTCCCAACCCCTCACCCAGTTCAAACACTCTTGTCAACTGCTTAAATGACATTAAGCACTGGCTCTCTCAAAACTTCCTCCACCTAAACACAGATAAAACTGAATGCATTTTGTTTGGTGCACCCGAGCAACATCCTTCCCAGTCCCAGTGTTGGTTTTCCCCTCCCCCACTTCAACCCGGTGGTCAGAAATCTTGGAGTGCAGCTTGACTCCAACTTAAAGTTTGATAAACAGATCAGTTCTGTTGTCAAGACCAGCTTCTTTCAGCTCCGTCTGCTCTCTAAAGTAAAGTCACTCCTCAGCCGTAGTGATCTGGAGAAGGCCATCCATGCCTTTGTGACCTCCAGACTTGATTATTGTAATGCTTTGTATGTTGGTATTAATCAATCCTCCATCTCCCGTTTACAGCTTGTACAGAACTCTGCCGCGCGCTTTTTGACCAACACACGAAAATATGAACACATCACTCCTGTCCTGTCCTCTCTACACTGGCTCCCGGTTCAGTTCAGGATACAGTTCAAGCTGCTGCTGTTTGTTTTCAAAGCTCTGAATGGACTTGCACCTCTCTACATCTCAGAACTTTTGAAAGTCCATCAGCCCAGCAGAGCTTTACGATCTGCCAGTCAACACCTGCTGGAGGTGCCTCGCTCAAGGTACAAACAATGGGGAGACCGGTCCTTTTCTGTTGCCGGCCCAAAAGCCTGGAACAGCCTCCCCCTTGAGCTGCGTGCCACCTCTGATCTGACTCTGTTCAAAACCAGACTGAAGACCCACTTGTTCAAAAAGCTTTCAGTGTGTAACTTTTATTACTTTTGGTATTTTAGTATGTAGCATTTTTTTTATTTCCATTGCCTTCTTTTATTACTGTTGTTTTTATTCTATTTTCACTGATTTATTGTACCGGTTTTATGTGTTCTGTCCTGTTAAGCACCTTGGTCAATGCAAGGCATTGTAGGAAAGTGCTATACAAATAAAGTTTATTATTATTATTATTATTATTATTATTATTATTATTATTATTATTATTATTATTATTATTATTATTATTATTATTATTATATAAATCAGGTGCAAGGAGAAGCTTCCTGCTTCTGTGTCATGATCTCCACCTCTGCCACCTGCAGCTCTCGGCCACGCCCACATTTCTCTTCCTGCTGCAGCAGCTTCGTGAAGGATTAACCATTTGCTGTCCGGCTGTGTTCTTCTCTACAATTTAAATTTAAACACTGTAATATTTTACATAAACAATCCATGCAACATAGACTGGGAGGTGAGGAGTGTGATTGCAGAGGAGAAGTGGGCTGGCAGAGAGTGGAGATCATGACATGCTGTGCTCTTTTACATCATTTAGAGATTAGAAATTTTGTTTAGAATACTGTACTGCAATGATGTGGGCAGGGTTTATAAATCCTATATATATACTGTATGTATATTAGGGGTGTAACGGTACGCTAAAATCACATTTCGGTTTGGTTCAATTACAAGGAGGGTTCGGTTCGGTTAATTTTTGGTACAAAAAAGACAAAATAAAGACTTATAAAATGTTTATTTTGAAAATATGCCAAGTAAACAATACGTTTGTATAAAAATAAATAAAAGCAACCCATTTGGATGATATTTTAAATAAACACCACTCTTTACAATAAATAAACTACTAACAATAATAAAAATCTTAATAAATACAATAACATTCAGAACCAGAACAATAAGCAGCAACAGACTGTTTACAATCTAACTAATCAAGTTTTAGGTTTTTGTCCAAAAAGACCAACCTGTCCACATTTTCTGTCAAAATCACAGATCTAGTTGCAGTGAATATCTCCAGCAGTGGAGAAAATAATCTCAATAACAACAGTAGCAGCATTGTGGCTGTATTTGTCCTCATTACTCACAACAACCTCTTCTTGAACCTGCTCCCCCAGGTGGGACAGGTCCTGGAAAAGTTCAGAGTTCAGTCATCACACACTTCTTAGCTGCAGGTGATCTCTGGTGGAGTTCCCTGAAGAGGAAGAAAACAGCTGCTATCTCTGTCCCAGACTGGAAATAAAACACAAAGAGGTAAAAAAAAGAGTTAATAAAATTATAATTTTAAATTAAAATGTTAATTAGAGAATAATAACAATAATAAAAGAACAATACCTCTTCTTGAACGGTTGAGATGGTTGAATCTCTCGGTCATCATCATCATCATCATCATCATCATCATCATCATCATCATCATCATCATCATCATCATCATCATCATCATCATCATCATCATCATCATCATCATCATCATCATCATCATCATCATCATCAGGGCTTTAATCAGCTCCAGGGCTTGTTGACAATATCAGTTTTAACTTTTTCATAAAGTGCTGAACTTTTTGGCTGAAGTGTTGTAGTGGTGGATGTTGTAGTGACGCTCAAGAACTTTAAAGTCGGCACATCAACAACATTCAGACGTAGATCCAGATCTGTAAAACTCCTACAGATCGTGTTATTGATCTGGACCGATCTGAATTACCTGATGAAGGTTGTTTAAATGCAGCTGCTGTTAGCGATGTTAGCAACAAGCTGCTTTTCTTGCTTGTAGAAGACGTTCACGTTGTGATGACGTCGTTTCAAGTCTGTTAACAAGTCAGACGTGTTGCTGCTGCAGATCCAATCTCCGTGAAACAACGTCCACACACAGCTTTGGATTTGCGCTCGTCTTTTAACAAGGAAGCCTTAACGTTCCCAAACAGGCGACCGCAACGAGAAGCTAGGCTGCTAATGCTGCGCATACTGCAAGATAATAACGCCGTGCTGAAACACCCATCCATTTTCTTCCGCTTATCCGGGGTCGGGTCGCGGGGGTAGCAGCCTAAGTAGGGAGGCCCAGACTTCCCTCTCCCCAGCCACTTGGAGCAGCTCCTCTGGGGGAATCCCAAGGCGTTCCCAGGCCAGCCGAGAAACATAGTCCCTCCAGCGTGTCCTGGGTCTTCCTCTGGGTCTCCTCCCGGTGGGACATGCCCGGAACACCTCACCAGGGAGGCGTCCAGGAGGCATCCTAACCAGATGCCCGAGCCACCTCAACTGGCTCCTCTCGATGTGGAGAAGCAGCGGCTCTACTCCGAGTCCCTCCCGGATGACTGAGCTTCTCACCCTATCTCTAAGGGAGAGTCCAGACACCCTGCGGAGAAAACTCATTTCAGCCGCTTGTATCCGAGATCTCGTTCTTTCGGTCATAACCCAGAGCTCATGACCATAGATGAGGGTGGGAACGTAGATCGATCGGTAAATTGAGAGCTTTGCCTTTTGACTCAGCTCTCTCTTCACCACGACAGACCGGTACAGCGCCCGCTTCACTGCGGACGCTGCACCTATCCGCCTATCGATCTCACGCTCCAGTTTTCCCTCATTCGTGAACAAGATCCCGAGATACTTAAACTCCTCCACTTGGGGCAGGACCTCCTCCCCGACCCGGAGAGGGCACTCTACCCTTTTCCGGCTCAAGACCATGGCCTCGGATTTGGAGGAACTGATCCTCATCCCGGCCGTATCACATTCAGCTGCAAACCGCTCCAGTGAAAGTTGTAGATCACGATCTGATGAAGCCAATAGGACCACATCATCTGCAAAAAACAGAGAAGCGATTCTAAGGCCACCAAAACGGATCCTCTCTTGGCTGTGGCACAGTGGTAATGGCAGTCGACCCCCGATCGGAAGGTTGGAGGTTCGAATCCCGCATCCGCCCACCATGTGTCGTTGTGTCCCTGGGCAAGACACTTAACCCTGAGTTGCTCCCGGTAGGTCTGGATGGCGCCTTGCAAGGCAGGCTACCACTACCGGTGTATGAATGTCTGAATGAATGGGTGGATGGCTGGTATTGTAAAGCGCTTTGGGGCTCCTCACAGGGGGCTGGAAAGCGCTATATAAATAAGCTCCATTTACCATTTACCTTGGCTGCGCCTAGAAATTCTGTCCATAAAAGTTATGAACAGAATCGGTGACAAAGGGCAACCTTGGCGGAGTCCAACTCTCACCGGAAACGAGCCTGACTTACTGCCAGCGATGCGGACCAAGCTCTGACACCGGTCGTACAGGGACCTAACAGCCCATATCAAAGGGCCTGGTACCCCATACTCCCGGAGTACCCCCCACAGAACCCCCCGAGGGACGCGGTCGAATGCCTTCTCCAAGTCCACAAAGCACATGTAAACTGGTTGGGCAAACTCCCACGCACCCTCCAGGACCCTGCTGAGGGTGTAGAGCTGGTCTAGTGTTCCACGACCAGGACGAAAACCACACTGCTCCTCCTGAATCCGAGGTTCGACTATCCGACGGACCCTCCTCTCCAGAACCCCTGAATAGACCTTACCAGGGAGGCTTAAGAGTGTGATCCCCCTATAGTTGGAACACACCCTACGGTCCCCCTTTTTGAATAGGGGAACCACCACCCCAGTCTGCCAATCCAAGGGAACTGCCCCCGATGTCCACGCGATATTGCAGAGTCGCGTAAGCCAACACAACCCCACAACATCCAGAGCCCTAAGGAACTCAGGACGAATCTCATCCACCCCCGGAGCCCTGCCACCACGGAGCTTTTTAACCACCTTGGCGACCTCAGCACCAGAGATTGGAGAGCCCGACCCAAAATCCCCAGGCTCCGCTTCCTCAGTGGAAGACGTGCCAGTAGGATTGAGGAGGTCTTCGAAGTATTCCGCCCACCGACTCACAACATCCCGAGTTGAGGTCAACAGCACATCATCCCCACCATAAATGGTGTTGGTCGCGTAATAATAATAATAATAATGATGAATTCAATTTATAACGCACTTTTCATTAATGAAAATCTCAAAGTGCTACAAGGTGCAACAGAATTAAATGTCAATAAAACAAGTAAAAAAAACAAGTAAAATCAATAACAATATCAACTAAGATCAAAAGTAGAATCATGAGGAGGTAGAGTATGCTCGGTCGAAAAGAAAGGTCTTCAAGCCGCTCTTAAAGTCAACCACAGACTGTGGGGCTCTCAGACAGTCAGGAAGAGAGTTCCACAGGCGGGGGCAGCCACACTGAAAGCCCGGTCTCCCATGGTCCTTAATTTGGTTCTCGGAACGTGAAGGAGATTACTGTTCTGTGACCGCAGCGACCGGGTGGATGAGTATGGAATAAGAATATCCTTCAGATAATCTGGTGAAGCTCCATGTAAGCATTGATGTGTAATGAGAGCAGTTTTGTACTGAATTCTGTAGGTGACAGGAAGCCAATGAAGGTTATGGAGAATGGGTGTAATATGTTCAAATTTACGAACTCTCAACAAGATCCTTGCTGCACTGTTTTGAATATATTGAAGTTTTTGTAGGTTTTTGGCAGGGATTCCAATAAACAGGGAGTTGCAGTAGTCGAGCCTGGAGGAGACAAAAGCATGGACGAGCTTCTCAGCATCGGAAAAAGTTAGGGATGGGCGAAGTCTGGAGATGTTTCGAAGATGGAAGAAGCAAGTTTTAAACAGAAGCTTAATGTGATTTTCAAATGTAAGATTGGAGTCCATTTTTATTCCAAGATTAGTAACAGAGGTGGAGAGGGGGATGTCTTGTCCAGAAAAGGAAAGTGTTGTTATAGGAGATGTTTGTACCTGGTGAGGGGTGCCAATCAGTATGGCCTCAGTCTTGGAGCAGTTTAATTGAAGAAAGTTCTGATTCATCCATGCCCTAATTGCCTCCAGGCAGGCAGAGAGGGCAGTGAGTGAAGATGGAGATGACAAGGTGGAAGATGAGGATGCTCCAGTCCTGATGTAAAGCTGTGTATCGTCGGCATAACAGTGAAAAGAAATGTTGAACTGATTAATAATTTGACCTAAAGGCAGCATGTAAAGGGAAAACAGCAGGGGCCCCAGAACCGACCCCTGAGGGACACCACAGGAGACACAGACTGTCTGGGACGTGGCGTTGCCAAGACTAACACATTCCAGCCTATTGGAGAGGAAAGATTTGAACCAGTCCAGGACGGTGTCACAGAGACCGACCTCCACATGAAGACGGTGGAGGAGGATACTATGGTCCACAGTGTCGAAGGCTGCAGTGAGGTCAAGGAGGACAAGGATGGAGGGAGAGCCAGTGTCAGCAGCCAAGAGGACATCATTGGTAACTCTCAGCAATGCAGTCTCTGTACTGTGAGCTGCCCTGAATCCAGACTGGAACTTCTCATACAGGGAGTGTTGTTGTAGGTGGTCCTGCAGCTGAGCAGCAACAGCTTTTTCCAGCACTTTAGACAGAAAAGGGAGGTGTGAAATTGGGCGGTAATTAGAAAAAATGTCGGGATCCAAATTAGATTTTTTCAGAAGAGGCCTAATGATGGCAGTTTTTAGAGGCAGTGGAACATGACCAGATTGTAGAGACTGATTTATTATTTGAGTGATTAGTGGGCCTATTGCAGAGTGATTGGTTTTTATGAGAGACGAGGGGAAAGGATCCAGGGCGCAGGATGAAGGCTTCATTTTCTTGATGATGGCCTCCACCTCACTCTGAACAACTTCGTCAAAGCTGTTTAGGGTCCCAGAATGCAGACGGGTAGGTGGCACACTGAGAACAGGGAGGTTGTGGAGCTGAGATCTGATAGTGTCAACTTTGGTTTTAAAAGATGAAAGAAACAGGTCGCATTTTTGAGCAGAGTCCTCAAGAGTTTGTTTAATGGGATTAAGCAGACGAGTGATTGTGGAGAAGAGCTGTTTAGAGTTTCCAGGGCAGGTGTTGATGATGTTAGAATAATATTTGGAGCGTGCTTCTTTAAGAGAATAGGCGTACGCTTTCTGATGTTCTTTATATGCCTGCTTATGCACAGAGAGACCAGATGATTTTACACGTCTCTCAATAGCACGGCCAGTTGCCTTCATCTTGCGCAGCTCATCAGTGTACCAAGGGGCTGAACGCGAGAAAGACACCAGTCTTGTCTTCAAGGGGGCGTGTAGGTCCAGGAGCTCCCGAAGAGATTGGTTGTAGTAATCCACAGAGTCATCTGCAGAAGGATGATTGACAGCGGTCAGGGTGTGAAGATCAGCAGACAGAACATCAGGGGAAATGTTTTTAAGGTCACGGAACTGGATGGGTCGTTTTGGGTTTGAAGCAGGCGAAGATGAAGGCACTTCCAGGGAGATGACCCTGTGGTCTGAGACACCCAGGTCATATACAGATAAGTTATTGATGAGTACAGTGTCTGTAATCACCAAATCCAGAGTATGCCCCCTGCTGTGCGTAGGGGCGTCAACATGTTGAGTGAGATTAAGAGAGTCCAAAAGAGACTTAAAATCTGTTGCCAGAGGTGAAGAAGAATTGTCCACGTGGATATTTAAGTCGCCAAGAAAAATAGTCTTCACAGGGGAGGTGCAGAAAAAAGTGAGGAGGTCATGCATCTCTGAGTTAAAGACAGTGTAAAGTGAAATTAAATGTGCGTTTTTAGTTTGTCACATGGCATAAATATGTGTTATTAATCACCCATATAAATCTGACTGATTAAAAACATTGTTTTCCTTATAAAATTAAGTCTCAAAAATCATGAAAAAACATAATTTTCCCTTGGTCTGAAACTGTGGGGGCGTGTCAGCGCGTGGGCGTGGTTTCAGCGCAGTACTGCGGCCTGCAGCTGAGCTGTGTGTGGAGAGGCAGACAGGAGCAGAGCCAGTAAACCTGCTCTGTTTTTATCTGAGTTCTGTCTGTAACAGCAGCTACTTTTTCCAAGAGTTACGCTGTTTTTGTAAATAGTTTTCTTGTGTGTTTTTAATCTGGAATGAATAAAAAAAAAAAAAGTTGTACCATGCGGGAATTGAACCCATAAGGTTTGGGACGGAAGGCAAACGCTTTATCCATTGACCTATCCAGGCATTACAGATACTCAGTATAAAACCACGCGGTATAAAAACACGTTATGATTTGTACGGGTGCCCTGACCATTGCGACATCCAGGGAAGATGCACGAACGAGGCATAATTGATTAGCTAGCTAACAATAAACAAAATATCTATGCTATTGCTATCTGATGCTATCTGCGATTCGCGAGTGAACGGCTCCACCGATGCGAAGAACGCATTTATACGGCTGGAGCTGCAGGGGGTGGGGCTTTATACCGTGTGACGAAACACGGACACATTTAAACCACGCCTAAAAAATCCTGAAACAGAAATATCTTTATACACAGTTTGATCTATAACTCCAAAATTAATTGAGCTACAATTTTGAGACTTTTTACTCATTTACAAGATTACAATTATCACATTTATAATGTTTATTTAAGAAAATGTTGAAATTCACTTTACACGGTCTTTAAATGAAACATGCGGTTTGGGAGGTCTATAAATTAATATAGCATTCATCAGGAGTGGGGCTTTGAAGCTGAAAGCCAGACATTCAAAAGAAGAAAAATCCTGAGAAGACAGATGAGACAATTTTAAATTACTGCGATAAATTACCACCAGACCACCACCGCGGCCAGTGCCGCTTTCCCCCCCTGAGACGCCGGATGGTGGACCAGAATCGCCTTGAAGCCGTACGGAAGTCATTCTCCATGGCCTCTCCGAACTCCTCCCACGCCCGAGTTTTTGCCTCAGCAACCACCCGAGCCGCATGCCGCTTGGACTGCCGGTACCTATCTGCTGCTTCCGGGGTCCCACAGGCCAAAAAGGCCCAATAGGACTCCTTCTTCAGCTTGACAGCATCCCTCACCGCCGGTGTCCACCACCGGGTTCGAGGGTTGCCACCACGACAGGCACCAACAACCTTGCGGCCACAACTCCGATAAGCTGCCTCGACAATAGAGGCGCGGAACATGGCCCACTCGGGCTCAATGTCCCCCGCCTCCCTCGGAACGTGTTCAAAGCTCTCCCGGAGGTGGGAGTTAAAGCTCCGTCTTACGGGAGACTCTGCCAGACGTTCCCAGCAGACCCTCACAATACGTTTGGGTCTGCCAGGTCTGACCGGCATCCTCCCCCACCATCGGAGCCAACTCACCACCAGGTAGTGGTCAGTTGACAGCTCCGCCCCTCTCTTCACCCGAGTGTCCAGGACATGCGGCCGCAGATCAGATGAGACGACAACAAAGTCGATCATTGAACTACGACCTAGGGTGTCCTGGTGCCAAGAGCACATATGGACACCCTTATGCCTGAACATGGTGTTCGTTATGGACAATCCATGACGAGCACAGAAGTCCAACAACAGAACACCACTCGGGTTCAGATCAGGGGGGCCGTTCCTCCCAACCACACCCCTCCAGGTCTCACTGTCATTGCCCACGTGAGCGTTGAAGTCCCCCAGCAGAACAAGGGAGTCCCCAGGAGGCGCACCCTCCAATACCCCCTCCAAGGACTCCAAAAAGGGTGGGTAATCTGCGCTGCCGTTTGGCGCATAGGCACAAACAACAGTCAGAGCCCGTCCCCCCACACGTAGGCGAAGGGAGGCTACCCTCTCGTTCACCGGGGTGAACCCCAACGTACAGGCACCAAGATGGGGGGCAACAGTATGCCCACTCCTGCTCGGCGCCTCTCACCAGGGGCAACTCCAGAGTGGAAGAGTGTCCAACCCCTCTCAAGGAAACTGGTTCCAGAGCCAGAGCCATGCGTTGAGGTGAGTCCGACTATTTCTAGCCGGAACCTCTCAACCTCACACACTAGCTCAGGCTCCTTCCCCACCAGAGAGGTGACATTCCATGTCCCAATGGCCAGCTTCTGTAGCCGAGGATCAGACCGCCAGGGTCCCCGTCCTCGGCCACCACCCATTCCACAATGCACCCGACCCCTTTGGCCCCTCCCACAGGTGGTGAGCCCATGGGAAGGGGGACCCACGTCTCCTCTTCGGGCTGTGCCCGGCCGAGCTCCATGGGTAAAAGCCCGGCCACCAGGCGCTCGCCAACGTGCCCCTCCTCCGGGCCTGGCTCCAGAGTGGGGCCCCGGTGACCCGCGTCCGGGCGAGGGAACATTGTTTCCAGTGATTTGACTCATCATAAGGGGTCTTTGGGCTGCACTTTGTCTGGTCCCTCACCTAGGACCTGTCTGCCTTGGGTGACCCTACTAGGGGCATGAAGCCCCTGACAGCATAGCTCCTAGGGTCATTGGGACACTCAAACCCCTCCACCACGGTAAGGTGGCAGCCCAGGGAGGGGCTGTGTGGAAACAACGTCCACACACAGCTTTGGATTTGCGCTCGTCTTTTAACAAGGAATCCGTAACGTTCCCAAACAGGCGACCGCAACGAGAAGCTAGGCTGCTAATGCTGCGCGTACTGCAAGATAATAACGTCGTGTTGAAACACGCCTAGGAATTTTAGTTCTGTAGCGCATATATTATCCCGTTAATAACGTTTAATGAGTGAAAAAATAACCGAAAAGGTACGTAGGTGGACCGAACCGAACGTGCCGTCCCGAAACAGTTCGGTACACCCAAGGGAGTCCCCAGGAGGCGCACCCTCCAATACCCCCTCCAAGGACTCCAAAAAGGGTGGGTACACCCACGTGTTAACACCCCTGATTGTTTATATATATATATATCATATATATATATATA
>JBBPBX010032155.1:0-7500 GCA_038048925.1 Garcialebias charrua | reverse complement strand
CCAACAGTACAAAATGACTAACTCTTTCTAATTTTCTAACTAATACAATACACATTACGCTATTTCATATATATATTTTTAACACATTTGTTTTGATCATTTTCTTAAATGTAAACATTGACTTGGCATTTTTAACTACATTCTCCAAGCCATTCCATAATCTAATTCCCTGGATTGAGGTAGAACGTCCCTTCAAACTAGTTCTGAATTGTGGTTTTACAAACATCTCTGTCCCCTTAAGATTATAACAACTTTGTCTTTTTTTTGTGTGTAAATTATCAATCTGAATCGGCACCCGTCAACGGGTAATCTAGTTTTTATTTTAAAGACTTGCTGTTAATGTTTTAGTCTCGTAGTCATCTTGAATACAGCATGCACTAATATTGTAAAAATAGGGGGAATACATTTTAAATGTGCACGTCTTGTTCTCGTGTAACCTGGAGGCCAAACGAGCCTTACTTTGATTAATGGCGTGCTTTCTTTTGTGTGTTTACAGCGTTTGTTGGGAGGTTCTTGGAATATGCTGATGGCTTGATAAGGGTGCTATAAAAGCCATAGACCCTACAGGGTATGTTTGATGGATGCGTTGAGTGTGATGCAATGAAAAAGGTAGGAGCAAGGCTGTGGTGATGGGAAGTTGCTTGAAATGCCATTATCTATCATGTCGTGGAAGGAAGAGCTCTCACAGCTATTTCTAATATAGCAGCACCTCTACCCCCTGAGTTTTCAGCATTGCCCTGATGTACTCCTCAAGATGCATTACAGAGAAGACAAGGGTGATTTTAAACAGTAATTTGCAGTGCAGTTGTTTTTTTCCTTTTATGATCCTCATTATGTTGGACTCTACCTGTGCCAGCTCTCTCCTTCTCTCTTTCATATTGTCTTCTTGTTCGTGATCCTCACAGATAATAAAGGGCACTCGCTTTTAATCTCAAACTGAACAAATATTTCACGTCTCCCCACATTAGTCATCTCACTTTAAAAACAGCTCCTCCCCGTTAATCAACCTTGTTCATGCATGACGCTCCATCATCGGCTGCTGGAGAAAGATAGGACGTGTAGAAAATGGCCTCATTAAATTTTACAACAGTCTCTATCTCTGGGAACTAATTCACACACTTTGTTCCGTTGCCTTCATCAGAGGAAATGGCAAACATCTCCCCAAGTAATGAAAACTGCTTGGACAAAGTGTAAGAGCTTTATTGAACTGTTCTACATCACTGTACCTGTTTGAAAAGTTTTTAAATTAGGCTTTAGATTTGAAGTTCAACGTGGCGTTTCCGCCTCTGTCTGTGATAATGGATGCAGCAGGTGGTGAGGAAATGTGCATCTCAGCAATCATTTCTATTGACGTGTGTTAATAGCTCATCAGGAGAGATTGTACTAATAACTGCTTCCAGGGATCACGGTTGAATGCACTTCAAGTCTTTCTGCCTGATAGGGATGTGTTTAATTCCTGAGTTGTGCATTTATAAAACATTAACTGATGCCTGATGATGAGTCACATGTAATCAGATACAGTAAAGATGTAATTGATGCTGATTTGATGAATAGACATAGTCATACATAGTTTTTAAACTTTCTTACATTTTCACGAGACAGATGCTAACTCAAGTGCTTTTATTGTGAGCAGCTGTCGGTTCAGTTTTCTGATTCAGTGGCGGTTGCACCTTAAGCTAATTTGGCCTTTAGCGAGCGAAGCTGGCTTTTGTTTTTGGCTGCATCCCTGGGGCGGAGAATTTCACACATCTGAGTAAGAGGAGGAGGAGATCAAGAGGAGTAAGAGGAGGAGGAGGAGGAGATCAAGAGGAGTAAGAGGAGGAGAGCAGGAGAACTGTGGCAAAGTATGATATTCAGAATCAGCCATTAGCTTTCCTGGTTTCTCTCTTAACCAGGAAATGTAAGAGTACCACTGCCTGCAGCCCCTCCTCCAAGATGGCCGCTGACCATCAACACCTGGCGGTCATCAACCTGATGAGGATCTGTCCAGTCCAGTGCTGCTCTTCACTGGAGCATGTCACCATCTCATGGTGTTTGAGCTCCTGGCCTGAACATTACTAGTTGAAAGCGTTGTTCACCTGTTTCTCTTGTCTCCACTGTTCCTGACTCCTTGGCCTGGTCCTCCTTGTGACCCATTTGGATTCTCCTCATGACCCATCCTGGTTTCCCTCGTGCCTCGTTCACACCAGTTGCCTGCCTTCCTCATCCAACTGGACTCTGGACCTGTTCCTTCTCTGCAAACTCTCCTGAGGCTTGAAGGTTGGACCAAACATCGCCCCTCGACCTGTAAGAGAGAAAACATCTAATCACTACCTGTTCTCCTGTGAACCCCTCTCTGACCTTCTTCCCCCTCTTTCAGGAGCTGCAGAGAAGCTGCGTTTGATTATTCACCGTAAATAACAAACTGTTATTTTGTACCTGCCTGTGTCTGTCTCGTTCCGGGTCTCATACTTACCGGTATCTGGGTTCCTCGAGTTTATAACAGAGTGGTCGGCAACAGTTCACAAAATGAAAGATGCTCACAAAGTAAAGGAGCACAGAAATCAGACATTACTGTAAAACAACAAATCCAGTGGCCAGTCTTTATAGTGAGGGAAAAGAGGTCGGCAGCCTACAGCCGGCTGGATAAAAATCACAAAACCGAGGTGATCACGCGCTCAGTGGTTTTGCACCATCCATTCATCCATTGGTTTCCTTTAGCCACTTGTCAAGGGTTACACGGAGCTTCTCCCTCTCTCCAGTGGTCACTGGACCAAAGGTGCACTCAGACTCCACACTCTCACTACACTAGTCAACATAACATGCACACTTTTGGTGAGCAGGAGAAAAACGGAGTACCTGGAGAATACATTTACCGTATTTGTCGCCATATATGTCACACCTTTTGCATACATTTGCAAGTCCTGTGACTTATACACTGAAGCAACTAATATACGTTCCCCCCATATTTATAAACCAATTTTTGGCTGAGATCTGTCGATTTCATTCTGAAATGAAAAACATTAAACATTACTGTTTGCAGCCGCTAGAGGGCCTTGAAGTCTTATGGCAAGCCAAGTGTCTCAATAGGTAAAAGTGGTTCCCTTATCAGTCAGTCACTCGGTGCAACATAAATGCTATGCTATGGGAAATTGCGCCCCGCGCGATTACCTGAAGGAATACAATCACGCCTTTACGGCAAGGGCGTCAGCGTCACACCAGAGTCCCCTCCCTCTGGGTATTTAAGACGCGGACGCCCATCCTACTTTCTCTTTTTGCCCTTCACCTCGCTTAAACCTGAACTTTGTGGGACTTCTCTGTTGTCACATTGCTCGATCAGAGGTGAGCTTGCTCCCTACGCTGAGCGTACAAATAAATTTTCCTGCGTACTGCTGGGCTGGCGAAAGCTAGTCCAATGTTTTTCTACTTACCTCAGAGGTTTCTTCTCTCTCCGCAGCTGCTTCGCTCGACGGCGCTAACTGCGTCACAACACTCCCTGCTAACAATTAGCAAGCTAGCCAGCGAAAGCGAGACGACAGAGAGGACGTCTTCGAACAAAAGGAAACTAGGAACAGCCTCGACGCTTCTCGTCTCCGGACATGGCTCCCGAGAAGGGAAAACGGAGGACAAAGGTTCCGAAGAAGACCAGCAGGACGGCGAGCCCTCGCTCGCGCCCCTGCCCCAGCGGCTGCGGCTACTCCCTCTCGGCGACGGACACCCACGAGGCCTGTCCCGTCTGCCTAGGGATTCTGCATGCAAGAAAAGTGCTGGAATCCCCCGACTCCTGCTCCCACTGCTGTCGGATGCTGGCGGTAGTGAGGAAACGCCGCGCGGATACGTTGGCCAAGACCATGGAGAAGGCCGCTGCGCTGAAGGCCACATGCCACACAGAACTGCTCGCTCCAAAACCGGAGCTCGAGAACATGGACTTGGAATGCAGCGGTCAGGTCGGGGATGAGAACATGTCGGACTCCTCGGTCCCCGTCGAGGACTCGACACCCGAAGTGTCTGACCAAGACGCAGAGTACGGTTGCAGAGGGAAAATGTAGATTCCTCCTAGAACCTGGCGCAAGTTCTACCGGAACCGGACGTGTCGGTCCTTGCTCTGTTCGACTTGTGCCACAGGGCGGCGGACACCCTGCAGGTCGCGTTGCCAGACCCCATGCCTCGCCAACAGGTTACGAGGCTGGCGGGAAATTACTTCTATGCGAAGCAGCAACCGACGACGTCGCAAAAAATGCCCATTTTCCCGGACTTCCTCATGGAGCTCACGCGCTCCTGGGTGGAACCTGAAGCTCCCATGATGCTGCCACTATCCCGGCTCCTGGATGTCGCCGGAATGGAGGCAGCATGTCTCCCTAGTGCACCCCAGATAGAGGAGACCCTGGTGGCTCATCTGGCCCCCGTAGCTACGGGGGCGAATCCAGCGCTGCCTAGCAGGGCCTGCCACGCTTCCGAGAAACAGCTCGAGAAATGCTACCGGGCTCAGGGCCTTGCGGCTCATGAGATGAACGCTTCAACCCTGATGCAGGCGTACCTGGCAGAAAAGCTGCAGGAACTCCAGGTAACGACAAACGAACAAGCCGCAACAGAGACCATGGAGGAGGCCCGCCAGGCCTCTGACTTCGTGCTCCGCATGATGGGGACAATAGCCATCATGCAAGGCAGAGCAATGGCGGAAATGGTTGTCGCCCAGCGCCATCTTTGGTTGACTTTAACGGACCTCCCGGAAAACCAGAGGTCCCCCTTCCTCCAGCACCCGATCGAGCCGACGGGACTCTTCGGGGGAGCCCTGGAATGCATCCAGGCCAGGCTGGAACAAAGATGCAAACAGGCGGAAGCCCTCCGCAAGGGGCTGCCAAGGAAAAGCTTTGCAACCCCCAAGGAAGCCATGCGTCGCGCTCCGCAGAAGAGACCCGCTGGCGACGGAGAGCCTTTTCAGCATCAGGCGGCCCGGCCGAGGGCCTCTTCGATGACCACATGTGGAAAGCAGATTCGTGCCTGATGAAACAGGACGAATTCATGATTTTACAGGTTTGCTCGCCCACGTGGTATGGGAACCTGACCTTTTGAGTTCAGTCTTCACTTGTAAAACACCACAAGGAGCTGGTGACATGTGTGTGCGCATTAAACATGACTTGCCTACTGTATGTGTAATAAAAACAAACACTGTTTCAGAGTCAGAGTCAGAGAGTCTTTATTGCAGTGGTGGGCCTCCGACCGCCAGGTAGTGCTAACGCGCTAATCCGCTTATAGCGTAGCTAAATAATCTGTTAGCTTTACAGCGGATTGACTAAGTTTTATAATTCATAAGCGGATTTGTGCTATTTTTATTTAAAATGCAGCACCGCTAATAACTAATTATCTATCAGTAAAAACGAAATAATGTATTTACGAGCTCGGACGACAGCTAACAGACTATATCCTGTCAGCGCCGGATGTGGTCCGTGACAAAAAAGCGTCCCCCTCTGTCAAGTCTTTTCTTCAACCAGTGCTGATCTGACTTGAAAGATCCAGGAAGAAGGTAGATGTAGGCTCAACTCACTTCATCAACTTTATTAATTTCTCTCACAGATGGTTCTACAGCAGTAGCAGCAGAATCAGTAGAATGAATAGTATGAATAGGATGAATAGGTTGAAAACCTTAGGAAAAAAAACAGATCAACAGCTTAGCTTCCAATGTTCTCAATCACTTAAACCATATAAATACATACAAAATTCATATTTTAACTTGTGTAAACACATATTCTGACAAACAAGGAAGTAACCATTTTAAAGCATTTAACCATTTACTATATTATTTTTGACCATTTCTTGATAATTCTTCTAAATGTTCTAATAAATGTTACTGTAATACTTTATTGTCATTTGTTATCTTAATTGTATCTTACCTAATTACATCAAATAAATAATTACAAACAATTGTTTTTAGCCAATAAATCCAGCCCAACAAAGCCAACAAAAGATGCCTAAATCACTGGGATTTTCATGCAAGTAATTTAAGGATTAGAGAAATAAAAGTAATATTTGACTTGCATGATTCATTTCTAAGCTTACAAAATACTAATTGCTTTCATGAAATTCACAATATAGAAAGACTAAATGTGTAATCTAAACTAAAATGGATGATTTAACTTAAAGAGTCTCAAAACAGCATTTGGTCAACTTAACTCAAAACTCACAAGAGACTTACAATGGAACTAAACAAACACAGAGGGCCTTCTAAAATCACAAAGGGCCTAAAATCACCTCAAACTACTGTGTTGTTTACCATAAGTTTGCTTCTAGACTCAAAAACTGACAGGTTTATTGAAACTGCTACTCACCGGTGCGTGTCTACCTTCCTTCATGCACTGGCACTGATTGTGACAAAGAACCACACACCTGCATTAAGACACTAATCAGCATCACAGCAGCTACAGCACAGTTTTAGGCTAGAGCTCCCCCTCTGTCTGATCTATGTAATCTAACAGAAAATAAAGGTTGAAAGAAAAATGAGTTCAAATGAGGTGCAATTAAAAAGTCAAAACTGTCATTTGACACAACACCTCCCACTTGAGCTCCTGGTGAAAACCCAAGGAGGTCACACAACTTTCCCAGAGTCTTGTAGTTGTTGTTCTTCTATGGGAAGGAGGACAATGAGGCGTCTCACATCCCTGTGTAAGATGGTGGCAGGGAACTTCAGTCTACTTTGTCCTTTTGCAGAGTTGGTGCTGGAGACTGGGTAGCTTGGGCACACTCTTACGTTTGCTCTCTGATGATTCCTTTATCAGGTCTTTTTTTTTTCTCCTCCACTTCTCCATCCAAGTTTTAACAGCTCGGTAGATCCATGCAGCCATGTCAACAAGCTTTTGTAGGGTGCTGTATCTTTCTACAGTGACCAGTTTGTTGACCCAGCCAGCTCTCTGATTTCCTCCAGCAATAGCTGGATCTTGGACTTGATCTTGCTGGCCTGCTTGTGGAGGTTGCCGAGTTTTGTTTTGTTTAGTCTGGCTTCTTGTGATGGCGGCTGTGAAAGCTTTTCTTTGGAGTTTATTCACATTTTCTCTAGCTTGAGCGGCGACTTCTCCAGGTGACTTTATGGGCCACTCCTCCACTGGTGATTTAAGAAAATTTGAACCATTTTGCCAAACAGATCCTTCATTCAGCTCTGCAGCTGTGCTTCCTCTTGTTATGATGTCCGCAATGTTTAACTCACCAGGAACCCACCACCAATCTTTGACTGGTGCAATCTTTTGGATTTCACCAATACGGTTAGCGTAGAATGTTTGATATCCGTAGCTCTCTCTCTCTGAATTGCTCCATGTACTGTTTGGCTGTCAACTAAATGAAACCAGCGCTCCACTTGCATTCTTGACTGTCGTTCAAAGTACTTCCGGAGTCGAGCTGCAAAAACTGCTCCACAGATTTCAGCTTTTACAGCTTCTCCTTTTTGGTCAAGTGGAGTTAGTTTGGCCTTTGCTTCCACAAAGCGGACCTCAGCTCCATGTGCTGTGTTCCATCTGAGGTACATGACAGCTC
>JBBPBX010032154.1:17199-34070 GCA_038048925.1 Garcialebias charrua | reverse complement strand
TATATATATATATATATATATATATATATGTGTATATATGTATATATATGTGTATATATGTATGTATATCAGACAGGACTGAGAGACACGTCAACTGCCACACTCCCCACGAGTCTACGACGTATCCCGCAGTGTGCGTCTCAGCTGAACACGCCGGTTCCCCAGGACCTTGTCGTTTTGTTGAAAAAATCTTGTCAATTGAGTCAAACGTCCAGGATACCAGATCCATCTCCCCACCATCACAGACATTTACACCTCCAGATGCAGGAAAAGAGCCACCTGTATCATGAAAGACCTCACTCACCCAGCACACTCACTCTTTGCCCCACTCCCCTCAGGACGGAGGTTGAGGAGCATCAAATGTAGAACCACTAGACTGAGGAACAGCTTCTACCCTGAGGCTGTTAGACTCATGAATAAATAAATAATAAGAATAAACACTGCAAAATATCACATCATGCTGATGCTGATCTGTTTTCTTGTTGCTGTGTTCATCTGTGACCATCTGCTCATACAGACTCGTGTTCGTGCTGCTGTTTACAGGTAGTCCCCGACTTACGAGCGAGTTCCGTTACAACGAGTTGCTCGTAAAGCGAAAATTCGTAACTTGGAACGGCCGCCACGTGTCTCGTAAGTCCGGAATTTCGCTCGTAAGTTGGAACGGTTTTGCTAGCGCGACTACAAACACTCGTTTTTCATCGAAAAACTGCTTACGAGTGCATAAAAATGATCGGAAACGTGTGTCCACATGTTTAGCTAACGAACTGTGGTGAAAAAACACAGAAAAATTCTGTATTTTTTGCGTTTTTTCCAAAAATTCGCCAGCTCGTAAGTCCGGAACCTCGTAGGTCAGAGCGCTCGTAAGTCGGGGACTACCTGTATAATGATGTTTTTCTACTACATTAGGGCTTAGTGTATTACGAGTTGATGTTTTTCTTAGTTAATCCTAGATGTTATTACTGTTTTTCTCTTGCATTTGTTGTTGGATGTAACTGGGACCCTTTGTACATAATCTCGTTTTCATCACATGTACCACATGCGGTGCAAATGACAATAAAGACTCTCTCTGACTCATAATTTTAATTTACGTTCGGGAGATGTGTACCAGGTGCTTCAGACACACAAGCCGTTTACGCATTTGCCGGCCCTCCCCGGCTCTCCCTGGCTCCTCCCTGCTTATAACCCGGGTTCTGCATGTTCGCATTTTCCTTTTTTTCCCCGACTCCGCCCTCGTCATGGAACCATCTCCTCCGTGGTTCCATCGGACCGCGGCCCGACGGGCCCAGTTCACGTCATTTACTGCTCACATTTGATTCGTTGTTTGCAGCAGGGGCTGGACTGCTTCGTGTAGGGGCGAGACCAGAGGGCGTGACTAGCTGCGTGTTGAGTCATCAACTGCGATTTCGCCAGCGCACCTAAAAGCACTCTATTTTCATCTAAAAACTACTTTTGAGTGCATAAAAATGATCGGAAACGTGTGTTTATATGCTTAACTTGCTAACTGTAGTGAAAAAACACATGAAAACTCAGTATTTATTTCGTTTTTTCCAAAAATTCGCAAACCGGAAGTCCGCTCGTAAATTTCGCCAGCGCACCTAAAAGCACTCTATTTTCATCTAAAAACTACTTTTGAGTGCATAAAAATGATCGGAAACGTGTGTTTATATGCTTAACTTGCTAACTGTAGTGAAAAAACACATGAAAACTCAGTATTTATTTCGTTTTTTCCAAAAATTCGCAAACCGGAAGTCCGCTCGTAAATTTCGCCAGCGCACCTAAAAGCACTCTATTTTCATCTAAAAACTACTTTTGAGTGCATAAAAATGATCGGAAACGTGTGTTTATATGCTTAACTTGCTAACTGTAGTGAAAAAACACATGAAAACTCAGTATTTATTTCGTTTTTTCCAAAAATTCGCATTCTGAGCTTTTCGGTAAGAACTGCCCACCCACGTCAAGTGAATACCCCACCCACTTCAAGGCTTGCTCTCCGGACAGTGCGCAATCAACGAGGGCGGGCCAGAGCTGGCTCTGGGCCAACCAGAGACGAGCGGGACCGGGGAGGGCCGGCAAATGCGTAAACGGCTACAGAGAGCAGAGCAGGAAGAAGGAAAAATGGGGGAGGAAAGGCAGAAGCAGCCACCTCGAGGTGAGCCAGGGAGGGGAAGAAAAAAAAAAGAAGTCACCATCAGAATCACCATCAGACACAATCCTCTGAATAAAGTAATCAGACCACACCATGAAGTCACAGTACTCCCGCTCTGTCACAAACAACTGAGCTTGTACCTGTGTGTGACCTCTGCTTAGTTCATAGGACCCGTTTGTGTTGTCAATACAGAAATGTTTCTTAACTGAAGCACCGAGTAATCCAGCATCTTTGGGACAATGTGGGCATTTTATTTTCAAAACACCATTGCCACAGATGGTGCAGGAGAGCAGAGCGTTTGGAGAAGCACTGAGGTATTGCCGGCTGCAGTTGATGTGTAGTCTGGAGTCACAAGCTCTCAGATCCTGATGCTGCAGTCCAGCGATGGCTTCATATGTCTGGCTGCCTGTTTTCACATCCCCATCTGGCAAACAACAAAAATATTGTTATAATTTTATTTATTTATTTATTTTATTTATAAAATTTGTTCATTTTTAAAATACAATACAAAACAATCCCATAAACGATAACATACAAAATATATAAAAAATGAAAGGTAGCAGAAAGAAGAAAAACTTGTTTTATCTGCCCCTTTTTTTCAAACAAATACTGTAGTTCAATCAAAAATAATCTTCGATAACAGAACAAAATTAATAACTCTTTCTAATTTTTCTAACTAATACAATACACATTACGCTGCTTCATATATATATTTTTTAACAATTCAGTTTTGATCATTTTCTTAAATCTACACATTTGCTTGGCATTTTTAACTTCATTCTCCAAACCATTCCACAATCCAATTCCCTGGATTGATGTGGACCAACCCTTCAAACTAGTTATGTATTTTGGTTTTTACAAATATCTCTGTCCCCTTAAGATTATAACAACTTTGTCTTTTATCAAAATGTATTTGCATATTTAAAGGTAATGCGTTATTCTGAGCCCTATACACAACTGATAAAATATAATCTACCAAATCATTGAACTTCAATAATTTCAGCTGATAAAATAATGTGCTTGATGGATGATAGTAATGCTTTCTAGTAATAATTATTACAGCTCTTTTCTGTAAAACAAAAATAGGCCTTATAATTGTTTTACACGCTTCCCCCCCAACATCAGTACAATATATTAAGTGTGGAAAAATGATTGTTATACAACAAATACAGAGTTTTATCATTTAATAAGTCACTGACTTTGTACAGTTCTGCAATAGATTTAGCTATTTTTAGTCTTACAGAATTTATGTGTTGTTTCCATGTCTGTTTGTCATCAATAATAACACCCAAAAACTTCACCTCACTCACTCTACAAATCTCAACACCCTCAATTTTAAATGGAACATCAACAGTTCTTTTTTTATTACTGAATATTATGTACCGTATTTTCCAGTCTATAAGTCACACCTTTTTGCCTAATTTGCATGCCCTGCGACAAATAGAGAGGTGAGACATGTTTATAATAATAATAATAATCATTTTATTTAAAAGCGCCTTTCAGGACACCCAAGGACACTTAACAAACCAACACAGTGTAATACAGAGCAAACATTATCAGCGACAAATTGAAATATAAAATACATAAAGGATATAAAATGGAAGATAAAAATACATTTAGCAAAGTTAGTGATAAGCTAGTCTAAAGAGATGGGTTTTCAGGGCAGTCTTGAACAGAGAAAGGGAGGTGGTGTTTCGAAGGTCTGGCGGTAGAGCGTTCCAGAGGTGAGGGGCAGAGCAGGTGAAGGCCCTGCTCCCCATGGTGGAGAGGCGGGCAGAGGGTTCATGGAGATGTAGTGAAGAGGAGGATCTGAGAGAGCGTGATGGGATGGATTTGGAGGAGGTCAGATAGATAAGGAGGGGCAAGGTTGTGGATAGCTTTGAACGTGAGGAGTAGAATTTTGAAGATGATGCGTGATTTAACCGGGAGCCAGTGGAGCTGCTGCAGGACAGGAGTGATGTGGTTATAGTAGGAGGTTTGAGTGATGACACGGGCAGCTGAGTTCTGGACCATCTGTAACTTGTGGAGAGATTTGTTGGGGAGGCCGTAGAGAAGGGAGTTGCAGTAGTCAATACGGGAAGTCACAAGACTGTGCACCAGGATGGCTGTGGAGCGGGGTGTGAGAGAAGGACGGAGACGGTTAATATTACGGAGGTGGAAATAAGCAGACCGAGTAATATTGTTGATGTGTGAAGTGAAGGAAAGAGTGGTGTCGAGGATGACACCGAGGCTCTTGACCTGAGGGGAGGGGGATAGCAGAGAGTTGTTAAGGGTTAAGGGGTTTATGGATTATTCCCCAAATTTTTAGACAAATTTTTGGCTCAGATATGACCGTTTTTCATTTTGGCAAAAAATGGTGCAATACCACTTTCAGGCGCTAAGGTACACCGGCCATTCCCACCTCATGTGTCCGAAGGCAGCCTCCTCTGGTCGGATTGACTCTTGTCGCAGCCCGGCCTCCTCCTCTGGAGCTCTGACACTTCCAGAGAGTCCACCGACCATTCCCACCTCATGTGTCCGAAGGCAGCCTCCTCTCGTCGGACACACTCTGTCGCTGCCCGGCCTCCTGCTTTGGAGGTATGAACTACTGTTGGCTGTGTTTGTTAGCAAAATAAGTCAAGAACCACAGGACAGATTTTTATCAAACTTCCAGAAAGTAATCACTGTATGGACATTTACAACTGACTAGCTTTAAGAGATGTTTGAGATGAAATTCAACGTTTTATAGATGTAAATGTGTCTCGGCTAGCTTAGTTGTTTTTCCGTGTACATTTGAGCAAATAGCTCATAAACCACTCGGCTGATTTTCTTTAAACCTACAGAAAGTAACTATTTGGTGTTCATTTACAAACTTTTAGCTGTTGGAGTTGTTTGAGCTAAAATTCGATTTATTTATAATTTATTTTCGCAGCGCACTCGATGGTTTGGAAGAAGTCAAAGCGAAACAATTTAAACCCAGCTGATTTGACCTTTTTGTGAATTTATTAAGGAACGGTTAAGCTCAGGAACCCTTGTGCTATAATGTCAGCTAAGAAATATATATTTTTAAGCGTTTATTTAGCTACATTTTAAAGAAATAAAGCCGTCCCACCCGCACCCGTGCACATGACAAAATACTTTTTTTAATCCAGCAGATTTGACCATTTTGTAATTTATTAAGGAACGGTTAAGCTCAGGAACCCTTGTGCTATAATGTCAGCTAAGAAATATATATTTTTAAGCTTTTTTTAGCTAAATTTTAAAGAAATAAAGCCGTCCCATCTGCACGCGTGCACGTGGCGAAACTACTTTTTTAAATCCAGCTGATTTGACAATTGCGTTCATTTATTAAAGCTGCAGTCTGCAGTTCTGTAGTGCAGTCTGTAAGTTGTCTAAAAATATATTTTTTAACATATTTCTTCACTCTGTCACCATCTTCTGACAGACTGATGTTAGACAAAGTAATCTCTGAAAAAAACTATAGTCCCCTTGCTTCTCCAGGTGGTAAATAAGAATTTCTAAAAAGCCACAGTGACCCGCCGTTAACCAGCCAATAAAAACAGAGTTTTTAACCAGCCAATAAAAACAGAGCTTCTCACGCTCCTAACCCCACCCCCCCCGTCCCAGCCCGCAGCGGCCGCGCAGGTTCTCGTTGAAATAATTGCAAAGCGATGCAAAACTGTTTTGTATGTGACACAAATGTATTAAATTCCCCTTCTTCATCCCTGATCTGGACTTTTCTTTTGTTTTTTTGCCAAAAGTCAAGTGATCGCTTCCTCCTCCGCTGAGTCATGACAGAAACATTGAGGAAATGAATGAATTTGTCACGAGCGAATTAAACTCATGTCCAACGTGGCTGCGCGCGGCTCTGCAGATTTCATGGTGTTCTGGTGTGCTGGACCAGCGCTCCCTGTTTTTATTTTATTTTTTAGAACGTTTTATTAACATATAATCACAGAACTTCGCAGCTGCTGACAGGACATGCAGAGGAGGCGGATAATTTGAAAGCAGCACCGACAGCAAGAGGGAGCAGAGCCAAATATGGCTCTGAGTGGGGAGTGATCAGAATGCTTTCCCAGATGAAAATTTTCCTAAGTGCTGCGTTCTACCAAAAACTGCAGAGTGCACCTTTAAGGAAAAGTTCAGCTAAAACACATCTTTGCTACAATTTTCAGCAAACAAATAATCGTTTTTACCGTGTTAATCTTGTAAAGTCCTTCGGTGCGCGCTCGCTCCTGTGGCCGCCATTTTCAGCATGGCAAATGACGCGCTGACGCGTCGCGTAGCGGTGACTCATAATAGATGTGACTTAAATAGAGGTGCAACACGTTTATGGATTTTTCCAATTTATTGCCAATAATTGGACAAAGCGACTTATAGAAAGGTAAGACTTATCAGGCAGAAAATACGGTAATTAGTTGTAATTAGTTTTATCTAAATTGAATGATAATTTATTAAGTTTAAACCAAGTTTGTATTTTGACAAATTCTGTCTTTATCAACTCCAATATCTGTTCTATATCTTTACCCAAACAAAAAAATGTGGTATCATCTGCAAATAGGACACATTTAAGGAGTCCTGACACATTTACTACGTCATTCACATATAAAATAAATAGCTTTGGTCCAAGTACAGAGCCTTGAGGAACTCCACATGTGATATTGCAGAGGTCAGATTTTACATCATTTATTTGTACAAACTGTTTCCTATCTTTCAAATAGCTAGATACCCACTGTAATATTTTCAAGGAGAATAGTGTGGTCAATAGTATCAAATGCTTTTTTTAAATCAACAAAAATACTAACACAATTTTGTTTTTGATCAACAGCAGTAGTTATAATTTTCTCTAAACATCAATATCCTTTGCTTTTATCTGTATTTTTCAAGTTTTGAACATTTGTGTCATGACATACTTGCTTTAAAGTGCAATGACCACACATTACTGTCCCATCCTTCTCCAAGGACACCCATGTCTTTAGAGGATCTTCAGACAGGGACTGACTTTGATTAACCTGAAATGATCACATTACACGTTAATACAGGCCTATTTAGTTACCGTAGTATTGACGATCATATGTTTCACTATTGTGAACATCTGCTGCTGTTTACTGACTGTAAGAACAGTCAGATGTTAGATGCAGAGTCAGGATGGGTAATATGGCATAAAATTAATATCCCAGTGATATTTGTGATGAGAAGCTACACGCTAATTACGTCAGGTATTTTAATTTTTTTATTTTGTCGGTGTTCTGTTCATTCAGCATTCATATTATGGTAGTATGCATTTAGTTAATACACATGCACGCGCACGCACATTTTGCAATAAGCCTGTGATGTTCAGAGGAGCCATCTGATCATCTTACACTGCAAGATACAAAAAGTAAGTCAGTAAATTGTTTTGGTGGCAAGTACACATGGTATTATTGTGTATTTACACAATTTACAGTGTGCAATACATTTCCTGAACAATAAGTAAATCGTTTTGGTGACGCTCTGCTTGTAATATGAGTGCAACTTCAGGCGGAGCGAAAACTCTGTTTATGTGCCAACAGTGCAAGCAAAGTTAGTCCGAGCTTTGTGAATTTAATTTAAACAATATAAGGATAATATAATCATTCTGCTGCCTTAACTGTTAAACTGCTACGTCTGGGTGTCATACAGCTGTTAAACTGCCAAGTCAGGGAATACTGAGGCGTCAGAGTGTAATACAACTGTTAATAACAAAGTATATGGTGATCTGACTGCTTAACTGTTAACTCAGGGTGTCATATACTGTAGCTGTTATTCAGAGCGAATTGAGGTGTCAGGGTTTTATACAGCTGTTAAACTGTTAATTCAGGGCGGATTGAGGCATCAGGGTGTCATACAGCTGTTAATAACAAAGAATATGATATTCTGACAGGTTAACTGTTTGTCAGGGTGTGATGTGGCTAATTAAATAGAAGCATATGGTGATCTCAGAGCAGATAGTTGCAGCCGTCAGTTTGTGCTACGTGTATGGCCATCAGTGCTACATGTATGGCGATCTGACGACGTATGCTGGCAGGACAAAACACGGCCGTAGTCGCGTATTTATTTATTTATTTATTTTTGCCGGCCAGTCAGTCTGTTGCACATTCCACTGTATCTAACATTTGACTGGGATGTGTGTTGACGTAAAATTCATATCCCAGCGATATCAACCGGTAGTATATTGTGATGAGAAGCTACACAAGCTACATGCTAACTACGGCCAGCTAGCTTATCTACTACTTACCTCTCAAGAAAACATTCTTTCACCATTTGCGCACAGTTACATGAGGGTAAATATTGCTTTTTACTTAATTCCACAGATAACTTTTAGCTCGAGGAGATGACGCCCTGCCCGGCTCCGAGGCTCCGGTGGAGAGGACCGGGTAGACCGGCGGAGCTCCATCTAGCTCGCTCTGAATTTCGTCGTCGGCCAGCAAGCACAAAAAAATGCCAGCACTTCAGCATTAAACATGGTGTTATTATTGTTTTTAAAATGTTTAAAATAAGTCCAGCCGCTTCTTCGGGTCCAAGAAATTGCAAATGGCGGATCAGTGTTTGGAAAAGTTTTTGTAAGATTCAGTGACTCCTCCCCATGACCAATCAGTGACCGACAGTGCGCTGACATCACAACTGGACCCAACAAGAGCCAGACCTGGGACCCCAGAGAAGCAGGTCCCAAAAATCGGGCGGGTTCCACCGCAGAAGGCATTGGCCTGAACTAGTTACATAGGAGCCCGAAAAGGCCCTGTGGATAAGGAGCAATTGTTGTGTAAAGGGGGCCTACATTTCTGGTACTCTTTCTGTAAGGGAGTCCCATTCCTTGGATTTCGAAAAAAAGACAATAACTCTTAGTAATTTCATAAACGCTTCCTAAAATATGAACTCATTCACTCTTTTAAATACTTGTGATGTAAACATGAAAAACAAGGAACCTTTGTTTTGTGCGTGACATTTTGATCTTGCCCAGATAAATCAACGGTGGTGTCTTGTTTATGCAACACTGCCCACCCAACTTGCAGTCATCAATCTTGAAATGGATGAATAATGAAAACTGTCTAAACACAACAACTTGAAAGAGGATACACAATTGAACCAACAATGAATCTTTTAAAGAGAAGACTTCCTCTTATTTGATATCAAAGAAGGGGCAAAGTTTCTTGTTTGTGGATTCTCCCTTTACTGAAGTCTCTATCTTACGGAATGAGCACGTCAATGATAGGTGTGAGGATGTAGAACAATACCCACAGACTCTCACTAACCTGAGGCATGTTCATCATTCATGCATGTTGGATCCTAGAATAGTTGTTTTTCCTGTACGCTTGTTGAAATCCAGTAACAAGTTTCTCCCGTCATGCTTATTTAAGAATGAACAACAGGCAGACATGCTGAGATGCAGGCTTTTTGTACATATAATGGCTTGATAGAAAACCGTATACTGTATCCGGCCTGTTTCTTTGGCACATATTCAGAAAAACATGTTCTTTTGACTCCCTTTCCTACCACACACTCTTATATGTTCACTCACACACACGCACGCACACACACACTCAAGCCCAGAAAAACCCTCCCTTCTTTTGCAGCGGTCGGGAGAAAACAAGATTGTTCCTAATTGACTCCACATGTGGGAGAGTGTTCTGTGGGTAGATGCTCACACCGCAGTCCCCCCCGTTCAACAACCCTCATCCTTCCCGCTCCCCCCTTCTCTTCCCTTGCTCCCTCCATCAGCTAGTATTGCAGTAGTACGGTAATAGAATTGTGCACATTCTCTTGCTCTTTACTCTTGGTTTGTGGTTGAGGGGGAGGCCTCCCGTTAGCGGGGTTCCGTGACGGCCATTTTCTTCAGGCTTAGGGGGACCCCAGCATCGGGGGGTGGTGGTGGGGGAGATAGCATCTGCATGTGTGAAATGTACGCTGTGTGTGGGAAAGTGTGTCTATGTGTTTGAGAGTCTGAGAGGGGTAAGTAAGCAGGAGTGGTGACTGGCCTTGATGGAGTCATGCCAGAACATAGAGGTACAGAGATGGGGCAAAGCTCTTGAGAAGAAAATGAAGAAGGCTAATGTATAAGATAGGGTGGTGGTGCTAGCGATGAAAACAAACCAAAAATGAAAAAAAAAATGTAATTGTCTAATTACACATGGTCTTCACTATCCTTTAGTGGGACTGTTGTGTTCAAACTCATGCACCGCTGTGCTCAGTGTAGCACTCGGTTCACATTTTCGCAGTCATCGCATATTGTTCCATCTGTTTGATGCTGTAAAGGGTGGATGTTGGAAAATCTGATTCTGGATTGCACTATTTGACCTTGGTTGTAGACATTACTTCATGTACAGTTGATGTAATTAGATTTGTCTGGTTCACACTACTTTTTATAACAACATTGTCATCAGGTTTTAAATACACTCTGGAATTTATTAACAGCACATTTATCAAGAAAGCCTATGTAGAATTTGTTAGTCAAAGCTTTTTTTTTTCAGAGCTTCTAATAAAACAAAGATGTATCCTGTGGTCTAGAGGGCTTTGTTGCAACAGAGCATGTTCACTATTTATGTCAGACATTATGGCTTACCTCTAATATTTTTTTTTTTCTTCAGATCTTATGTTTAATGTGTCATACCCCCATTTCCAGGAAAATTCCTGCTTAAAAAAAAACTTTTCTAAACACAGCTTGGTCCATCTCATTTAGGAGAAAGCAATACACTTCTCAAAACATATTTTTGCTGCATTTATCATGGTTTGTTAACGTCATTGTCTGTCAAATGTTTCAATAAAGTGATTCCTGTCTTGGCATGTAAATGAAAAGATTGACGGTCAATTTGGTGGAGGTGCAGTCACATCTTTTCTTTACAGTGGTTGTTCATCTGCAAAAGGGAGCTTTTGCCAGCTTGAGCCAGCTGCAGCACTTCAGTGGGTTGAGTGCTCAAAGTGCAATTTGAAATCTATTGAAGAGTGATGCTGAGAGTGTATTAATGGATTATGTGACTTTTCCCATCATTTTTAGCTTAATGTGAAATTGCTGTAAGTGTCAGCTAAGCCATTTTCACACAGCAACACCAGAATTTTCTTTTTTTCAGAAGTGCAGAGATTTGTCCAGCTTTTTCTCCAGTTTCTGGTCATGTGCTCACTCCAAAGTGGGAGATTCTCCTCTGCAGGTGCATTTATGTAACACTAAAACATTAGATTGATGTAATGCAAAAAAAAAAAGGTGTACTGTGGCAATTACAGTATGGTGTTTTGTGTATACATTTCATTTGTGCATTATTTTTAATATCTTTCCCAATTTTTTTATTTATTTTCACTTACAGTACTATTTAACATTGTTGCAGGCTCCCCTCTTATTGCATTCAAACCCAACAGAACACTTGCAATAAACCCTGCAAAATACTTTATAAGTCACTCAAGGATGCAAGGTGGTTTTTGGTTTAATTCAGTCTACGTTCCATACACCCATTTAAAAGTTGTCATCCTGGCACAATTTAAAACAATTTACAAGGCTAAATAGTTATCCAATCCAATCACACAGAATACATTTAATTCCATTCAATTTATTTCAAGTGCACTCCAATTACGGTACAGCTTAAAGGTTCAGTATGTAGTTTTGTAGTGCAGTCTGTAACTTTTCTAACAATATTTTTTTAAACATATTTATTCACTCTGTCACAATCTCCTGACAGACTGATGTTAGACAAAGTAATCTCTGAAAAAAACTATAGTCCCCTTGCTTCTCTATCAGCATTTATAAAAACACAGAGTGACCCGTCCTTAACCAGCCAATAAAAACAGAGCTTCTCACTTCTCACGCTCCTAACCCACGCCCCACCCCCCCGTCAGCCCGCAGCGGCCGCGGCACGTTCTCATTCAAAGAATTGCAAAGCGATGCAAAACTGTTTTGTATGTGACACAAATGTATTAAATTCCCCTTCTTCATCCCTTTTCTGGAATTTTTTTTTCATGTTTCCAAAAGTCAAATAATCGCTTCCTCTTCGCTCCGCTCCCTCCGCTGTGACTGTAATGAATGAGGAAATGAAATTGTCACGAGCGAATTAAACTAGGGTTCAACGTGGCTGCCCGAGGCTCTGCAGATTTGCTGGTGCTCTGGTGTGCTGGACTAGCACTCCATGGTTTTTTTTTTTAGTTTTTTTTTTTAGAACGTTTTATCAACATATAAACACAATATCGAAGCGGCTCCGAGAGGACATGCAGCGGAGGCGGAGCTGATCTCAAGTTCAGCAGACCACTGGGGAACAGAGCCATATATGGCTCTGAGGGGGAGGGAGCAGAATGCTTTTCCCTGTTGAAAATATTTCTAAGTGCTGCACTCTACACAGAAAATTACATATAGCTCCTTTAATTAAAGCAGATCCAATGCAGATTTGTAGCCACTTGCTATTTGGAAGCATATTTTAAAAATTATTATTTATATATTTGTAGTGAACCAGACGGGGTTCTCTAATACACCTTCGTCTCTTTGATATGTCCCAGTGACACCTTTTCACTGATACTCTCAGTAAAAAGACATTAACACTATTTTATTACATTATTTTGAATCAAAACACAAGTCATAAGAGACTCTCTTATTCCTCTATTTTTGTGTTAATGAATAACCTTGTGTTACTTGTATAAGCATTATTGAATGCTATTGAAGTTTGATAGTCAAAGACTGGTTAATTCAAACTGTTTAATTCAAGTTGGAAATCCAATGTTATTTCAAAATGATTGTCACTTCTTCATATGATGAATCAAATGGTGAAAGTGAATTAATATGTCAGACTGAACTCCTCAGTTTTGTTAGAAGTTAGAACACAGTTTAAATCAGTTGTTTTTATTAAGCTGGCTCCAGTCTTATCTGTTTCTCTCTCTTCATTCTAAACAACTTCTTAAAAACAATCCTCTCCTGTCCGAGTGACCTTCATGCATTCTAACTCTCTTCCACTAGTTCGTTTGGACCAATCGGGGAAGAACAAGTCTGATCACAGATCCTTTCTTAAAAGTTCTAAGAGTCTGCCGGAGTAAACCTCAAGCCATGAGGTTCCCCAAAGAGCTGAATGAACGCCAGTCACACGCTAAGGACACACCATTCAGTTAAAGACTTATAACATGCCAAGTTATAAGTCATCTTCAAGAGCTGGAAAGCTCCAGCTGAATGAATTTTCCTCCAAGGAAAGTTTTATTCTGAAAGACCAACCAGGAAACTCGCTCTTCTGGTCTGATTAACGCGGACGTCAGGAGACACTGAAAACGGTGAACATGGACAACTGGACCCGAGAAGATTGATCATCTTTGAAGTTAACAAGTCATTAGATGTTTTGCCAAGTGGACCGATGGCTAGCGAGCGTCTGCCAGAAAGTATGCGACCTCTGGTTTACAGCACACACTTTCAGGATAACCCCCTGACTCCATTTCATTTCATCTTCCATCTCCCTCCTACTCTTAAAATTTATTTCTTAAGCCAGAACTAAGCTAAGAGCCTGCAGTATAAGTTATTAAAACCCATAACTTTATTCTGTTCTACCTAGAAGTTACGAACGCATGATGTCATCTGCTGAAGTAAATTCATAGGAAAACCTGATCAATCAATCATGTAAATATGTTGTGATGTAATTTACAATTATGTTAAATAAATGGTCCAGTCCTTCTGTACCAACATAAGTTTAACGTTTCCTGTGAATTACATCTGGTCAAGGTATAGAATTATTGATATTGAATTGAAAAAGAGAGAACTCGTTTAATTAATGATGTATTTTTGTGTCAGTCTAAACCCTGCCAATTTACATCTAAAATATAGGTAAGTCAGTAAACTGACCCCTTCCTATATTACTACATATTAATTTTTTTAATAAAATTTCTATAGCACTGCATCCTGCCCAACATATGGTGCTGCTCTTTTATTTATTTATTTATTCTTAATAAAATTTATTCATTTTATAATACAATACAAAACAATCCCATAAACAAGAAAGTTCATTCTCAATAGTCCAGGTATCAAATCCGCTCATTCTCAATCAGTTCATCTGGACAGTTTCTTTTTTGTAGAAACGTTTCACCCTCACTCCAGAGGGCTTCGTCAGTCAGAGTAGTCCAAAGCACACTGAAGTTAACCCACCAAGTAAACAACTTAAGTGGACCAACCAGTTTGCTGTAGCCAAGATGGTTTCTGGGGGCTTGTCCCTCGTTGACTCCTCCCAGGCGTCAATCCCATAAACGATAAGAATACAAAATATAAAAATGAAAGGTAGCAGAAAGAAGAAAAAAAATCTTATATCTATGCTTTTTTTCAAACAATTAGTTCAAACAATAATAACCTTCAAGTAACAGAACAAAATGAATAACTCTTTCTAATTTTTCTAACTAATACATTACACATTAAAGCTTCAGTATGTAGCTTTTTTTATGAACATATTTCTTCACTCTGTCACTACCTCCTGACAGACTGATGTTAGCCAGGTAATCTCTGAAAAAAAAAAAAAAATTGTCCCCTTGCTTCTCCAGGTGGTAAATAAGCATTTCTAAAAAGAAAAGGTGACCCGCCATTTTCCAGCCAATAAAAACAGAGTTTGTAACCAGCCAATAAAAACAGAGCTTGAATTTGAATCAGCCAATAAAAACAGAGCTTGAATTTGAAATTCAACAGACCACAAGGGGGCAGAGCCATATATGGAGGGATCAGAATGCTTTGCCTGTTGAAAATATTTCTAAGTGCTTCAGTTCTACAGAAACTGCATACTGAACCTTTAAGCTAATTCATATATATTTTTTTACAATTCAATTTTATCATTTTCTTAAATGTACATATTGACTTGGCATTTTTAACATCACTCTCCAGACATTCCACAATCCAATTCCCTGGATTGAGGTAGACCGTCCCTTCAAACTAGTTCTGTATTTTGGTTTTACAAATATCTCTGTCCCCTTAAGATTATAACAACGTTGTCTTTTAACAAAATGTATTTGGATATTTAAAGGTAATGTGTTATTCTGAGCCCTATACATAACTGATAAAATACTATAATCTTATCAAATCGTGGAACTTCAGTAACTTCAGTTGATAAAATAATGTGCTTGATGGGTGACAGTAATGCTTTCTAGTAATAATTCTTACAGCTCTTTTCTGTAAAACAAAAATAGGCCTTGTAATTGTTTTACATGCTTTCCCCCAAACATCAATACAATGGATAAAGTGTGGAACAATTGTGTTATACAACATATACAGAGCTTTATCATTTAATAAGCCCCAGATTTTGTACAGTACAGCAATAGATTTACCATAGCTATTTTTATTCTTACATAATTTATGTGATGTTTCCATGTCAGTTTGTCATCAATGATAACACCCAAAAACTTAACCTCACTCACTCTACAACCTCACTCACTCTACAAATCTCAACACCCTCAATTTTAAACGGAACATCAACAGTTCTCTTTTTATTACTGAATATCATGTAATTAGTTTTATCTAGATTTAATGATAATTTATTAAGTTTAAACCAAGTTTGTATTTTGACAAATTCTGTCTTCATCAACTCCAACATCTGTTCTATATCTTTACCCAAACAAACAAACAAAAAAGTGGTATTGTCTGCAAAAAGGACACATTTAAGGAGTCCTGACACATTTACCAAGTTATTCACATATAAAATAAATAACTTTGGTCCAAGTACAGAGCCTTGAGGAACTCCACATGTGATATTGCAGAGGTCCGATCTTACACCATTTATTTGTTCAAACTTTTTCCCATCTTTCAAATAGCTAGATACCCACTGTAATGTTGATATCTAATACCATATTTGTTCAATGTTTCAAGGAGGATAGTGTGGTCAATAGTATTGAATGCTTTTTTATTTGCAGGTTCTATGAGCCCGGTAATTAAATATGGTGCTTAACCACAAATATGAAATCAAACAGAAACCATTAATGAACTTTTATTTTCAACTTTGCTACTGTTTGACTTTTTTGTGAATATTGGCCCACTTGTGCATTGAACTGAATTTACAACTGCCATTTTACGCTAAATTTATGAACATAGTTTGCAGCTATTGGCTTCATCTCTCGGTGAAGCAAATACTGTACTGTAAAGCGGAATCTCTATTTACATCCAAACCCACTCGATCCAGACAGGAAGAAAGGTTTCAGTTCAGTCTAGATTACAACGGGATTAAGTTTATTTTCTATAATGGATTACATGCTCATGTTTTAGTTTTACACTTTGCACAATTTAAATATCAGTATTTACCAATTTATGCATATCAACATAGTATTTATGATTTCTTTAATTTCATTGTTTGTCAAATAAATGCTCTTCTGCTTTGTGTGATGTTTGCCTAAAAAAACAAGATTATGGTTGTGCTCCCTTTCTTCTTATAGCCTTATACATAAATTATATGTTTGTTATCTGTAAATTGTTGACAATATGTGGAAAAATGTTGCTCAGTCTTTGGGTCCGGCAGTTATTTAGGGTGCACTTTAACATTTCTTTTACCTTCCTTTTGCAGATTGTAATATGTAATATTTAATGTGGGTCAGATGTTTCAATTTAATTGTGAGACTCTAAACTTGCAAATAAGGTTGTATATTATATTTGTGAGCTTGACAGATCAAATTATTTAAATAAAGTCTATGAAACAAGAAACACTATCTGTTTTGGTATGACCCAGTTTACTTACAGTGTCACAACTGGACAGTCTGGGGCTGAACACCTCAATGTGTAACTGGCTGCTAGACTTCCTGACCGGGAGACCAC
>JBBPBX010032154.1:0-16609 GCA_038048925.1 Garcialebias charrua | reverse complement strand
GCTCAGAGAATGTGGTGTGAATAACTCAGCTCGTACCACATCAAAGTTTAGTTCAACATCGGTTAAATTCACTAAATCATAGTTAGTTTACACCCTGATGCATGCTCAATAATCCAGCCAGGTAGAAAAATGGGTAGAAAAATCCAAAAAAGCTGCTATTTATAAGACTGAGCTGAACACAGCTTCTCAGACTGAGGAAGTCTTTTGGACGAAAGACGAAACGTTTCTACAGTTTTTTTGCTTTGTTTTGTTTTTTGAATGTCCAAAGGACCAGACTTAGCTTTTTTGGATAGTTATTTTATGTTTTATTTTATGAGAAGGTGGACCTGTGATTGGAAGATCGCTGGTTCGACTCCCGGTACCGACAACATTAAAAGGTGGGTGGGATAGGTGAAACACCCACACCTGTCTCCACCCTCATTTGCCCCACTCTGAGCCCTTGAGCAAGACCCTTAACCCCCACCATCTGCTCTCCTGGGCGCCCCTGATAGCAGCTCTCTGCTCCGTGTTGTGCCAGGAAGGGCATCCAGCATAAAAAATACACTGCCTGGCCCCCAAAAAAGTTGCCTCCCAAAAAAAAGGTCACGCACTAATATTTTGTTGGACCTTTAACTTTGATTACATCATGCATTCACTGTGGCATTGTTTTGATAAGCTTCTGCAATGTCACTAGATCTGTTTCCATCCAGTGTTGCATTAATGTTTCACCAAGAGCTTTCATTGATGACTAGGCACTAGGCATGATGGGTGCATCCCTTCACCTGCCTCTCTTCTTACCCTGATGCGCCCATTAGACCACATGACCTTGTTCCATTGCTCCAGAGTCCAATCTTTATGCTCCCAAGCAAACTGAAGCATTTTTTCCCCCAGTTAGCCTCACTCATTACTGGTTTTCTTAAGGCTACACAGCTGTTCAGTCCTAATCCCTTGAGTTCCCTTCACATTGTGTATGTGGAAATGTTCTTACTTTCACTATTAAACATAGCTCTGAGTGCTACTGTTATTTTTTTCTTCGATTTGATTTCACTAAATGTGTAAGTGATCGTGCAGCATGGTGGCGCAACTACCGGTAGTAGAGCTGCTGCCTCTCAGCGAGCAGGTCCCTGGTTCAAATCCCAGTCCGAGAGCCTTTCTGGGTGGTGTTTGCATGTTCTCTCCGTGCATGAGTGGGTTTTCTCCAGGTACTCCAGTTTCCTACCACAGACCAAAAACATACATGTTAGACTGATTGGTAACTCTAAATTGTCCCTAGGTGTGAGTGAGAGAGTGAATGGTTGTTTGTCTTGTTTGTCTCTATGTGTCCATGTGATGGACCCATCCAGGGTGTACCCCGCCCCTCGCACAGTAATTGCTGGACATGAGCACCAGTGACCCCCGTGAACCAAAATGGAAGAAGCGGGTAAAAGATAATGGATGGATGGATGGATGGATGGATGGATGGATGGATGGATGGATGTAAGGGATCGCCGATCACGATCATTCAGGAATTTTTTCCGGCCACATTTCTTCCTCAAAGATGATGGGTCTCCACTATCCTTCCAATTTTTAATAATGCGTTGGACTGTTCTTAACCCAATTTTGGTGGTTTTTGCCTCTCCCTAGAGGTTTTCTCTGCTTGATGCCAATGATTTGATCCTTCTCAAACAGACTGACATCTTTTCCACAACCATGCGATGTGTCTTTCAACATGGTTGTTTAAGAAATGAGAAGCAACTCATTGCACCAGTTGGGTTAAATAACTTGTTGCCACCTGAAAGATAATCACCCCTGCAGTAATTATCCAATCGGTCTTTTGCAGACACGTGACATTTTGCACTCCCGGTCGCCATATTGTATGGATACCGGTTCATTTAAACAGAGGAAGTCCATATGCCTTAGCTGCTACCTCGTAAGGATCAATGTTGTTAATTGAAGCTAACTTCACCATGTAACGTTCTCTGGCTTCAAGGTTGAGTTTCTCTCTAAGGCTTCTGCTCATTTTTATATTTAGTTTGCATTTTGCTGATGTTATTGTTCTGTATCGCACTGTGTTTAACATGGACTTCCTCTGTTTAAATGAACCGGTATACACCCAACATGGCGACCGTAAGTGCAAAAAGACATGAGCCGTGACGTCACGTGCAAAAGACCGATAGGAGGCTCGAACCTATTTGCTTAGTTAAATCCAGGCAGACTGTGGCAACTTTTTTTTTTGGCCAGGCAGTGTAATTGTCATGTCTTCCTGCGAGTAAGTTTGCTGTGGCGATCCCTGAAGAAGGGATCAGCTGAAAGAAGAAGAAGAAGGAAAAAAAAGGTGTTTTATGATTTCAGAGTAAATTGGGTATGGCAGCTAAATTAAATTAAGCTGATTTTAAAAGGTCATCAGTTGCAGATGCATGTAGCATGACTTTATTTTTTCCATTCATTCCATCCATCCATCCGTTATCTTCCGCTTGATCCACAGTCGGTTCTCAAGGCAGCAGCTTGAGCAGGGAGCCACCACTTCCAGCTCTTCTGGGAGGACCCCAAGGCATTCCCAGACCAACCAAGTCTCCAGGATGTCCTGGGTCTTCCCTGGGATCTCCTATCAGTCAGACATGCCCATTCATTCAACCTTTATTTAGTCAGGTAAATCTTTTGAACCTCATGGGCTCATTTACGAAAGCGACCTGCTAAAACTAAAGAACAATGAACAGCAATGGTAGAATTTCCTTAAACAATAAACAAACAAACAAACAATAAACAATAGAAAACAAAAGAGAGGGAAAAAAAAAATTATTTTTTTTTTTTTTAACAAAGTATCAAAAAACTAGCAAAACATTATAAGGTAAACGTATAGAATCAAAGACAGGAACAAATCTGCATTGGTTTTTGCCAGGATTCCAACAGATTCTGAAAACCATTTAGAGAAGTCAAGGTCGAGAGCTTCAGATCTTTTTGTAAGATATTCCAGGAAGCTGGAGCGGAATAGGAGAAGGCCCTTTTTCCAAGTTCAGTCCTCACTGACGGAACACTGCAGGTAATCATGTCCTGAGAGCGCACACTGTAGCTGCAATCACGCAAAGACATGTAGGAGGAGATGTATGAGGGCAGCAGACCAAGAAGTGATTTAAAGATGAAAATGTACCAGTGGAAGAGTCTGCGTGAGGTTAATGATGTCCAGTTAACCAGTGAATACAGGGTGCAGTGGTGGGTACGATAATCACAACCAGTTATGAATCTTAGTGCACCATGATAGACAACATCCAACATCCGCAGGGTGCTTGTAGGAGCATTCATGTAGAGAATGTCACCGTAATCAATGGAGGGAAGGAAAGTCACAGACACAAGGCGTTTCCTAACATTCAGTGATAGACATGATCTGTTTCTGAAAAAGAAACCCAGTTTAACTTTCAGTTTCTTCACTAGGTTTTCCACGTGGAGTTTAAAAGAGAGATGTGAATCGATCAGGATACCCAGATATTTATAGGAATCAACAAACTCAATAGGGACACCATTTGAAGATAAAATCAGAGGAAGAACTGCTGGGACCGACTTCCTATTTGAAAAAAACATCCCTTTTGTTTTATCAGCATTTAGGACAAGTTTGAGACGGAACAAATCTGACTGGATGAAGTCAAAAGCGGATTGCAGTAACTGGAAAGCCTTAGCTACTGTTTTAGCTCGGCAATAAACAACTGTATCATCAGCATAGAAATGTAAGGATGCATCAGGGATGCAGTGACCTACATTAGCTATGTAGATTGTAAAGAGAGTGGGTCCTAAAACTGAGCCTTGTGGTACACCATTTTTAACTGTTAAATAGCTGGAAGAAGTACCGTTATGTTGAACACATTGCCTCCGATTGGAAAGATAGTTAGAAAACCAACCGATGGTGTGATCAGAGAAACCGATTTCTGAGAGCTTATGACACAGGATGTTATGATCCACAGTGTCAAAAGCTTTAGACAGGTCTAAGAAAAGTGCAGCACAATAGTCCTTAGCATCCAGTGCTTCAACAACATCATTCAGAACCTTCAGAGAAGCAGTTGTTGTGCTGTGTTTTTTCCTGAAACCAGATTGATGAAGAGGTAAGATGTTAAATGAGTCCAGATAATTTTTGATCTGAGAGTTTATCAGTTTTTCTTGAACCTTTGCTAAGATGCAGAGTTTAGAGATCGGTCGATAATTGTTCAGTGAGGTGGGGTCACCTCCCTTCAGCAAAGGAAGAACAAAGGCTGTTTTCCAAGCATCCGGAATGGTGTTTTGGCTTATGGACAGATTAAAGATGTGGGTCACAGGGACTGTGATGATATGAGCAAAAGCACCAGCCAAAGCACCACCCAAAGCACCTCCCTAGGGAGGCGCACAGGAACCATCCTTACCAGATGTCCGAACCACCTCAACTGGTTCCTCTCGACATGGAGGAGCAGTGGTCCTGGACAAACTTCTCACCCTATCTCTAAGGGAGAGTCCAGCTACCCTGCAGCGGAAACTCATTTCAACCGCCTGTATCCATGATCTCATCCTTTTGCTCACTACCCAGAGCTTATCACTATAGGTGATTGTAGGAATGTAAACTGACCAGTAAACAGAGAGCTTTGACTTACAGCTCAGCTCCCTCTTCACCACAACAGACCGGCACAGAGTCTGCAATACTGCAGACGCTGCACCAAATATCCACCTGTCAATCTCACACTCCATTCTTCCCTCATTTGTGAATTTAAAAAAAAGAGTGGGCTTGGAAAAGGGTAGAGAGAGAGAGAGTCTTTATTGTCATTTGCACCGCATGTGGTACATGTGATGAAAACGAGATTATGTACACGAGGGTCCCAGTTACATCCAACAACAAATGCAAGAGAAAAACAGTAATAACATCTAGAATTAACTAAGAAAAACATCAACTAGTAATACACTAAGCCTAATATAGTGGAAATAAACAGCAGCACGAACATGAGTTTGTATGAGCAGATGGTCACAGATCACAGATGAACACAGATGAACACAGATGAACACAGCAACAAGAAAACAGATCAGCATCAGTATGATGTGATATTTTGCAGTGTTTATTTTTTATTTTATTTTTATTTATTCATGAGTCTAACAGCCTCAGGGTAGAAGCTGTTCCTCAGTCTAGTGGTTCTACACTTGATGCTCCTCAACCTCCGTCCTGAGGGGAGTGGGGCAAAGAGTGAGTGTGCTGGATGAGTGAGGTCTTTCATGATGCAGGTGGCTCTTTTCCTGCATCTGGAGGTGTAAATGTCTGTGATGGTGGGGAGACTGACTCCAACAGACTTCTGTGCAGCCTTCACCACTCTCTGCAGAGCTTTCCTCTCTTCAACTGTGCAGCCTCCATGCCACACGTTGATGCTGGAGCACAGGATGCTCTCCACTGCACACCTGTAGAACGAGGTGAGAACTGGGCTGCTCAGACCAGCTCGTCTCAGCCGTCTGAGGAAGTAGAGTCTCTGATGACCTTTCTTGATCAGGCTGGTGGTGTTGTTGCTCCAGCTGAGGTTATCATTCATGTGTACACCCAAGTATTTGTAGCTGGAGACCACTTCCACTGCAGACCCACCTATTTTCAGTGGGGCATGGGTGTGTTTGTTCCTTCTGAAGTCCACAATCATCTCCTTTGTCTTCTTCACATTCATGTGAAGATTATTCTCTTTGCACCAGCTCTCCAGGTGTTCCACCTCCTGTCTGTAGCTGGACTCATCATTGTTTGTGATGCATCCCACCACCGCTGTATCATCTGCAAACTTAACAATATGACAGCCTGGAAGTGTGGCTGTACAATCATATGTGAGCAGAGTGAACAGAAGGGGGCTCAGCACACATCCCTGAGGAGAGCCAGTGCTGAGGGTTATGGTGGAGGAGGAGAAGTTGTGGATCTTCACGGACTGTGGTCTGTCTGTTAAGAAGTCTAGTACCCAGTTACAAATGGAGGGGCTTAGTCCAAGTGTAGATAGTTTGTCTATCAGAGTTTGGGGGATCATGGTGTTGAAGGCAGATGTGAAGTCCACAAAGAGCAGACGCACGTATGAGTCCTTCTGATCCAGGTGGGTGAGAGCAGTGTGGACCACGGAAGAAATGGCGTCCTCTGTTGATCGGTTCTCACGGTATGCATATTGATGAGGGTCCTCATTGATGTTGACGGTTGCCTTGATGTGGGACATGACCAGTTTCTCAAAACATTTAGCGACTATCGGGGTGAGGGCCACCGGTCTATAGTCATTCAGACCAGTCACTGTGGAGCTCTTTGGGACTGGGATGATGGTCGCGGTCCTTTGTGTAGACTTTGTGTTTTAGTTTTATTAAAATCAACCATGAGGTTTATGAGATATTTTGCTAACAGAAAGACAGAGTTGACTCCAGCAGTTAATGTCAAAGTTTTAAAGATGTGAGCTGTTAGCCACCACACCAATTTTGTTAAAAGGAATAGTTGTTATAATTTAAAGGGAACAGACATTTTTGTAAAGACGAGATATAGAACAAGTTTAAAGGGTAGGTCTACTTTAATGAAGGGAATTAGTTTATGGAATAGTTTGGAGGAGGATGCAAAAAAGGAGAAATCATTAGTTGTATTTAAGAAAAAGATTAAGAATGTTTTGCTGATGAGATATATTTAAGTTAGCTATATGAAGGAATTATACTGAATAAGTTTTGTGGTTTTGTTATATTATGTATTTTTTGAATTGATTGTTTTGATTTAATATTGTTAAGAAGGGGCAGAAATTATAAGAATTCATTCTTCTTCTGCTGCCTTTCATTTTATAGGTATTTTATTTAATTGTTTTGAATATGTCTTGTTTTAATTGAAATGAAATGAATAAAATAAACAAACAAACAAACTTACAGCTCAATATCTGGAAAACACTGATGGAGTTATAGCCATTTGTGTGTTTTCTAAGGCAGCTGTGGCGGCCATCTTGAAAATATATTCATCCCATGTTGAGTTTTTAAATGATCTTTTAGTTATTTATGAATGTCGTTACATCTACAGTACACCACGGCTCAAACGAAAACACAGACTTTAGCCTGTGAGCATGTTTTCTGTTCTAACAACGCCCTCCTGTGGAAAAGAAGCTGAAGTTTTGGTTCAGCTCCTGCTCCCTCACTGATCCACTGTCCAGGTTTGTCAGCCATCTTGTTCTTTCCATGTTTATAAACAGAGGTTAGAGATAAAAAAAAAAGAAACAACTGAGCTAAGCAAACCAGCTCCTGCAGACACCAGATGTGTTTAGAGCTTAGATCCTACAATCTGCTGAATACACTGTAATTATGTGACATTACTGTCAATTTAATGCATCTGTAATATTTACTCAATTCAGAGTTAGGACTGCATGACTTCTGCTGGTTTTTGTTTTGTTTTTGTGAAGAGTTTAGATAAAACCGAATAATTTTCTGAACTGCAGTCAGGCATTGACATTAAAAAAAGGGAAATACAGTAAATGATTGGTTCTGATAAATACTCTTAATATCTCAGACCATCAATAAACCAAAGTAACAAAAAATCATGAATGTAACTGAGAGGCCTACATGTGGCGTTCAGGGACAGAAACACGTCATGAATCTGTACTGCAAAAAGACAATCTTATTTAGTGTTGAACAGCCATTTCTGAATTTCCATTTCTGCAGACAACACTGAAACTGATCTGTAAAGATCTTTGAATGACATGAACTGTCTACAAACTGCTGATGTGTAAATAATAAATATCCAAACACTTTGCTTCTGAACACAAAATCTGAGATAGTTTCAATTATCATTGTCCGGTACATGGAACTATATTTTATTATTTTTACTCAGTATCAGGGTCATTTCAAGTTGCTTCACTCTTTGTACGTATGTGTAATCTTCTGGATTATTTCTGTATAAATTCTTAATGTTTATTCTAAATTTAAGCGATCTAAATGGCATGTGCTCTCACAAACACTTCTAAACACAACATGCAGTTTTAAACAAAGCAGATACTGGAAGTGGAAGCTACACTGACTGGGTGGGGGGGAAATGTGAATTTAATTCAGTTCAGTTTATTTATATAGCACCAAGTCAAAAGAGAGGTCATCTCAGGGCACTGAACAGAAACATTCACGTACATAAAAAGTCAATTAGTAAAAGTTATCTATCTAAAGGAAGTCAGCAGGTTGTGTTGAATCTTCACTTTGTCGCAGTCTCCCATCCTGAGCGAGCACAAAGGCCACAGTGGGAAGGAAAATCTCCCTTGTAACAGGAAGAAACCTCCAGCAGAACCAGGATGAGCAACCATCTGCTCCGAAGGAAATATAAATGTTGTATGACAGGAAGAAATCAAACATGATTTTTGACAAAGGGAATTTACGTTGTACAGATAAAGTTTTTACAGATAGTGTCCAGTTGGAAATATAGGAATGTGGGGATTTTGTAATGTTGAACATATCTAAATCTTCTTCTTCTTCTTTTGGCTTTTCCCTCTTCAGGGGTCGCCACAGCGAGTCATCCTCCTCCACCTCACTCTGTCCTCTGCATCCTCTGTCCTCCCTCCAACTACCTTCATGTCATCTCTAACTGCATCCATATATCTCCTCTTTGTCTTTGTCCTGGCAGCTGCATTTCTAACATCCTTCTACCAATATACCCACTGTCCCTCCTCTGGACATGTCCAAACCATCTTAGTCTGGCCTCCCTAACTTTATCTCACAGTTGTTCAACCTGTGCTGTTTATATTTATTTACCCTTTATTCCCACTGGTTCTGGCTGTCAACAGCGAACTGGTTGATCCACTATAAGAAGGTGTTGCTTATAAGAGAAGAGTTTGTTGCAGCTCCTCAGACTGAAGAAGTCTTTTGGATAAAAGATGAAACGTTTCAACAAAGCAGAATCTGTCCAGAGGACCTGACTTAACTTTGTTAGATTTTTCTTCCTGGATTATTGAGCATACATCAGGACAACACCAGAAAATTAAACATATCTAAGTACCGGTAAAATAAATTGTACTACTAGTGCTTAGCAAATTTTTTGTTTAGCGTTTTTCTTAGTTCATATCTAATATATTATTACTGTTTTTCTTTACAATTCATACTTTTGTTGGATGTAACTGGGACCCTGTGTACACAGTTTCGTTCCACCACTTGTACCACATGTGGTGCGTATGACAATAAAGGAACTTTGATTTTGATATCCAAGCCTGGTATTCATTAATGGCATATTGAGGACAAAAAGGATCCAGAATTACATTTGGTTAATTTACTTAGAAAGTACTTAAAAAGTGAACCTATCAAAGAGATAACAGGAATAATAATAATAAACTTAGCAGCACAGAAGGCCTGAAGGCCACATAAAACAAATTGAATCATTATATAGCCCTTTGCTGGTGACAAATTACCTTTCATATCTTCCAGGAAAGCACAACAAACGCTTCATTTATTGTGAATAGAGTTTACTTAAAGGTGCAAGTTCCTGCGAACTAAAGACAGATTAGCTCGTTGCAAGAAGCAAACAGAAGAATGTAAATGCATATATCCCACTGCCGTTCATGACAGAAATTTAGACCTAAGTTTATCTTGCATTGAGAAATGATGGAGTTGTAACGAATATGGTCCAAAATTAAAAGAAAAATGAGCAATTTCACATTCAGTATATTTTGTTAATGACTCTCAGCTACCGCCGGTACTACCACTACGTACATGTTTAGCTCAATATCTGTAAGATTACGAGTTCTAAATGGTTATTTTTCCCACAGGATTAACTTGTACAGTTATTGCAAAGATTGTAAATGACACTCGGCTCGCACCGAACTTTGGTAGTGTCTAAAAATGGACTGATTTATATGTTTTCAAACGTGAATTGACCATGGAGGCCAACTTGATTTGGGTTTGCTCCCAAAAAAACTAATCAATCATAGTTGTACATCCAATAATTATAACCTGAAAAACCTTCAACGTCACTGTAATGCCACTTTAACTGGCGACATGCGACTTATCTGTGCTGCTGATTATCCATATTCATTCATATATCTACTCACTACAGACTCATGTTCGGGCTGCTGTTTAATATACCATATTATTTTACATTATTAGTACTTAGCATGAATAGATCTTTTAGCCTATTGTTTAGCGTTAATTTAGCGTATATCTTAGATCCTTGTATACTTTTTATTTTTGCCATTGTTGGATGGAACTGGGAAGTTGAGTACACAATTTCAATCCACCTCATGTATCACATGTGATGCAATGACAATAAAGATGTACAGTACTTGAACTTGAAAAAGTTTCATTAAATATGTGCAGTGGTTAATGAATCATTTTGCCAACACAACAGAGTTGACGTCATATAGTGTTTCTGTGCAGTGCCCTGAGACGACGTCTGTTGTGAATTGGGTGCTTTATAAACTGAATTGAACTGAATATAGTTGATGGTAATGTTTTTAATCAAAACTCAGTCAGTTAGAGCTCATAATGTGTATTGGTGATCTCACCTACTACCACATTTTATTTATTTCATTTTGAACAGTTAAAATTTTTAAACAATACCATAAACAAATAAAAATGTAAATATTTCCACCAAAATATTCTGGAAACAAAACAAAAATGTTCAAAAAAGGAACAGCAGAAAAAAAAAAAACACTCAAGTCCTATTATATTTGTTTAGTAAATGATTTTTAAATGTTTTTATTATTATTATTTAGATTGAAAAACACTGTTGAAACTCCTTACTACAACTATTCCACGCCTGAATCCCTCCAACTGAAGTACAGTTGTTTTTAATATTTGTCCTAACCTTTGGTGTTTTAAATAAACCCTGCTCTCGTAAATCACAGTTTCTCTCTTTAATTTTGAACCACTTTTGTATACAGCTTGGTTGGAAGGAGTTTATTATAGGCATCAAATCATAGTTAAATATTTGCAAAATTGTTTTAAGTTGGAGCTATGTTTATGTTTTGACTGGCAGCCATCTTGAATCAGACTGACTCGAACGGGCCGTGAACGCACCACGAGTCCGGATCCAGAATAGAATCCGTTCCAGGTCTTGCGTGGGTCCGACTGGAGTCCATGTTGTTCAGCCTCTGAGTGAACAAGTGCTCCGTCCGAAAACTCTCACGTTGCAACTTGTCTATGCTCGAGAAGTGAAGCTGCGAGTGTTTTGACTATCCAGGAACAAAAGATGGCGGACTACCGGGAAGACACCGGAGCTCGAGCCCTGTTAGCTCTACAGTCGGCCCCGTGCAGCCCCGTGCGCGTCGCGGTGACCTCTCACTATCTCCAGCCCTCGCTCTCCATCCTGGGTCCTCCGATAATGGACGTTCGCAACGACGTGGGGAGTTTTTCCGCGAGGCTCTCCTCTACTCCTCCGCGGGCCTTGGCGAGGCTCGAGGGCCGGGACTTTGAGTTTGTCATGCGCCAGAGGACGGTCACCATAGGCCGGAACTCGTCCCACGGCTCCGTGGACATCAACATGGGTCACTCGAGTTTCATTTCCAGGCGACACCTGCAGGTTATCTACGACGAGGCGGTGGGCTTCTCCCTGCGGTGTCTGGGCAAGAACGGCGTGTTTGTTGACGGGGTGTTCCAGCGAAGAGGGGCACCGCCGCTGCCGCTGCCCCGAGAGTGAGTGCTGCCTGCCGATAAAAACGTAGCTGCGGCAACACGAGCCTTTATGTTTTCATTCAGTGGCCTGCAAATCACACCCAGGCGTTATATTTTATGTCCTGCTAGTATTTACGAAAAAAGAAAAATCATGCACTCAAGTTTTTATTTTATTTCATTAAGTTGTAGTTGGGCATTTAGCTTAGCCTACTAAACGTTCATATTTTAACGCTTATAAATGGGAGAAAATATAGGGAGTACAAAGTTTTTTACGACACTGGTGCCAAACTTCGAATAAATTTTAAGTATTTAATTAACTGCATGTCTTTACTGCTATTTTTATATTTCTATTTATGTGTTTAGCGACATATTAAGACTTCCTCTCTGGTTACTTTAACCCGCAAATCCCGTGTGGCTCAAGTCAAGCTGGATGCTAGCTGCTAGCCAACTTAGCTCTTCTGTTCTCGGCCTACTGAGCGTCAGTTACCCTGACTCCAGACCCCAAGGTGTTTGTTGTTTATAGTTTCGAGGGAGAGGGGGGGAAAAGTGCACCACCTAATATTGGAACTAATTAAATGATTAATGTTTGCACGTTTATATAGTAAATGTCTTGTGATTGCTGGTCAAAGTCAAGCCTCACGTGACCGCTTATGGTGTTAGCTTCACGTTAGCTGCGCGGCTGTAAGTCAACGTGTCACCGTCGCATAAACATCAATGTAAACAAACCACCTCTCACGTGTCACGAGGGGAAAAAATGTGATTGAACCGAAATTTGAAACGCTTTGTACCAAACGAGTCGCACGGTGCTTTAACTGTAGTTTTGGTTTTGTAATAGTAACATCTCGTTTGGTGTTTCAATTTTTTTTACTCTATTGTATTTCATCAAACGGAAGCAAGCTCAGACTGAAAGCTAAAAAAAAAAGTGTGTGTGTGTTCAGAAATCACTGGGTGATAAGCGGATAAGGTTTGTGTGTATTGAAGGGGCTCGTTTCCGTCACTGATTGGCTGTTCAAACTGTTTGGGGGCGTGTCCGGAAGTGTTGGCTTGAAATCGCTTTCATACACGCAGGACCACATGGAGTAAACACAACATGTCCACCATGTTTTTCACGAGGTGCTCTCAGATTAATGCACACAATTCAGTTTGGTCTTAAAAAAAAAACCGAGGCAATACATAAAGAAAGCAATCGCCATTAATATTGCTGAATTTATAAAAAGTACACTAATATAGTTATACAAAAATGTATATTTGCTGTAGGCTGGTGTAATTGCAGCACAAAAAATTTCTGTATTAAAATATATTAATTTGGTCAAAATGGAATTATAATCACGAAACAGCAGATTATGTCATTTGCTCAGTTGTAAGATTACATGTTCTACAGACATTTATCAACATTTTGTAATAATTTTTAAACGACACAACTTTCTTCTTTTTATTCGTCTTTGTATAATCCATATATTGTAGAAGTGTAGTAAAAACAATGTTTTTGTTGACTTTTACATTGGTTAGGCTTGCAAATTTATCAATTGAAGTAAATGTTTAATTACCATAGTTTTTATATGAAGGCAACTTATACAGTATATACATACTGTATTGTTGATTGAACATTTGTTTTTGTTTTTTGGTTTATCAGTCTGCTTGTTAGTTACCATAATTATCAAATGTGTATGACTTTTGCCTACAAAAGCACTTGAGAAATTAACAATTACGGTAGTGATTTTTTTTCTACCGAATGATGCATTTTTTTTTTTCCCAAAATATATTTATTTGAGTTTTTACACAATTAAACCAACATTCATACAATAAACAAACTTAATTAAAATACCCCCACCCACACAATAAAAAAATAAAAAATAAAAAGGAATAAAAAACAAAAATACAATCAACAACAAAATGTCTCAAAATTCTTTTTTCATTGTTCATTTCTTTTATAATGAGTCCAACTATACATGTCTTCTCTTATTATTGTCTTTGGAACTGCGGTCAGCACGCTCTTCAATTGTTTGCATTTTCATTTAAAGTGTCCAGACTTTTTACATACAAAATAAAAGGGTTCCAAACACACTCAAACAGTCCTTGCTTGCCCTTTAACAAATACGTTATCCTTTCCAAAGGAAGAGCCGATAACATTTGCTGTAACCATTGATTCGCAGTAGGTCTATTTAAGTTTTTCCAACATAGCGATATACATCTTTTTGCATTAATCAAACTTAAATCAATAAACTTTTGTTCATTATTAGTATAATTATGTCTTTCAGGATATAGACCGAACAAAAACAGTTTTGGGTCCAAAATTATTTGTTTAGAAATGATTTTCTCAATTATATTTTTTACTTCAGTCCAAAATAACATAATTTCCCTGCAGTACCACATACAATGTACCAAAGTTCCCTTTTCCTCAACACATTTTGAACAAACATCAGGTATCTCCCCATTGTATTTATTAAGGTCTACAGGAGTTATGTAAACCCGCATTAACCACTTGTAATGAATCATTTTTAAAGCTGTATTAATAGAGCTAGTGTGAGCAAGAGTACATGCTCTTTTCCAGTCTTCCTCTGATAGTTCCATTATTATGTCTTCTTTCCAAGCATTAAATCTATCCTGTGATCCTTCAAGAGAATATGATGTCAATAACTGATAAAAATCTGATATAATACCTTTTTTTAAACTATCTTTTGTTAGCATTTCTTCTAAAATTGATTTTAGAGGTTTTGTCAGCACATTGTTCTGAGTTGTTTTTATAAAATTTCTGAGTTGAAGATATTTAAAAAATTGATTCTTATTTATATTAAATTTAGTCTGTAACTCTTGAAAGCTCATTAGTGTGTCTGAATTTGATTCATACAAGTGTTCAATCCTTTGGAGACCTTTATCCTTCCATTCTTTAAATGTTGGGTCCGTTTTACCTGGTAAAAAGAATTGGTTTCCCCACACTGGGCTGAATAAAGATAAATTAGTTGAATCGTTTAGAATTTTTTTAACATCTCTCCATACTCTAATTGTGTTTTTAAGAAATGGGTTTTTAGTTTGTTTCAGGAGCTTCATTATTGAATTGGAATATAAATATGCTGGGAGTGTTACTGTTAAATCTTGTGTTTCCATATCAACCCAATGTGGGGAATGTTTACTATAATAAAACATCATAGACCTAAGATGTACTGCATAATAGTACCACTGAAAATTAGGGCATTTCAAGCCTCCCCGATCATACGGGAGGTATAGTAATGTTAAGCGTATTCTGGATTTCCTGTTTTTCCATAAGAAACGTAACATCATCTTTCTTATTTGTGGAAAGAATTCAGGAGGAGGTGGAAGGGCAACATTCTGAAACACATAAAGCACTTTTGGTAATATAATCATTTTCATTAAATTTACTCTTCCAATCATAGATATTGGCAATGGCATCCATCTTTCTAAAGATTCTTCTACAGTATTTAATATGTGTTTATAGTTAGTTGTGGATATCTGTTCTATGTTTGATGAAATACATATTCCTAAATACTTAAATTCATTTACTATCTTAAACTCTTGTATTTCTGAAGTTATATTTATCTTATCATTCTTGTTAAGAAGTAGCATTGAAGATTTCATTTTATTTATTTTATATCCCGATATCTCACCATATTGTTTAATTATATCCAAAATATGTTTTATTGAGCTACTCATTTTAGATACAAATAAAATAACATCATCTGCAAACAAGGAGATTTTGTGTTCATTGGATCCTATTTTGATTCCATAAATTTGCGGATGTGAACGGATAGCAATAGCAAATGGCTCTATTGCCAAAGTAAATAATAAAGGTGACAATGGGCATCCTTGTCTGCATCCCCTCCTGATCTTTATTGGTTTAGATATATTTCTATTTGTTATAATTTCAGCTGAAGGGTTACTATATAATATTTTTACCCATTGAACAAACTTATTTCCACAATTAAACCTTTCCAATACCTGAAGAAGGAATTCCCAATCTATTCTGTCAAATGCTTTTTCGGCATCCAATGATAGAAGAGCTGAGTTTGGAGATCCCTTATTGTAATAAATTATATTTGATACTCTCCTCACATTATGAAAACCTTGTCGCCCTAATATGAATCCATTTTGATCATGATGTATTATTTTTGGCAAGATCCTTTGTAGACGTAAGGCTAGCAATTTAGATATTATTTTCAGATCTGCATTTAACAAACTAATTGGCCTAAAATTTTCACATATATCTAATGGTTTATCTGGTTTCGGTAATAGAGTAATCATGGCAGCGTTTATTGATGGGGGAAGATAATTTGAGTTGAAAATTTCTTTAAACATATCTAGTAGTGGAGCCAAAAGTTTATCTTTAAAAATTTTGTATAAATCTATTGGGAGGCCATCAGGTCCTCCCCTTTTTCCTGATTTCATATTGTTTATAGCTTGTCCCAGCTCCTCCTGTGTGATTTCTAAATTCAGGGTTTCCCTATCTCCTTCTGAAAATTTAGGTATATTTAAGTTTGTTAAGAATTCATCTGTTTTTCCTAATGTTATTTTTTCTTGTGCTTTATACAAATTCTCATAATAATTCTTAAACGCTGAATTTATTTGTTGTGGATCTTGTAAAGTTTGTTCATTTATTGTAATAGATGTAATTGGTTGCCTAAATTCTAACTGTTTTATTTGCCAGGCTAATAGCTTTCCTGATTTATCTCCCTGTTCATAGAATGTTTGTTTAAGTCGTAATAAACTTGAAGCGGCTCTTGATGCAGAGTGTTTATTGTATTCTGCTCTTAAAATTAATAATTCCTTTTCCAATTGTGGATCTTGTTTTTTGTTTATTTCCTCTTGTATTGTTTTTATTTTATTTTCCATCTGTGTTCTAATTTTCTCAGTTTGTTTTGTCTTGGAACCTGTATAACTAATAATATGCCCTCTAAGAAAGGCCTTAAAAGCTTCCCATCTTATACATGCTGATGTTTCAATAGTATTAATTTGAAAAAATTCATCTATTTGCTTCCTTAAGTATTTCACAAAATTTTCATCTCGTAGCCATTTGTGTTGAAATTGCCATCTTGGAGGATCTCTCTTTATTTTATCATCTTTATAAACTAAC
>JBBPBX010032151.1:3293-30507 GCA_038048925.1 Garcialebias charrua | reverse complement strand
TTCTTTCGTCCTGTGAACCCTTAAGAGCTTTTTTTTCTGCATTCCTTCCTAATTCGAAGGACTTGATCTGCTGGTCTCTCAATAAAATTGATCAACTTCTCCCTAGAGGAGTCAAGGTAAGTAGGGCCCTTCATACCTCGACGGAAACAAATTGGATTCATGATGACAACTGGTTGTTTCGCTAGTGAAAACTGGACTGTCTGCAAATTTGTGTGGATGTGTCAAAGCTTGGCAGCACTCAGGCTGAATTATGTGGAGCTGCGTCAGAGAGCTGGATGGAGCGGGCTGTTATCAGGACTATGGACTCTCTAGCAGCACACATGAAGGTGGGAATATCTTGGAGAAGCTGTAAGCTCGACTTTGACTTTGGCTTTGGCGTAAGGAATCAATTAGGCTGTTTGAAGCTTTCCATCTGAGAACTTTTACTAGCAAGACTTTAAAAGGCAGAAACAGCAATTCACAAGTTCTGCCTGACCTAAAATAGCCTTGACGACGGGCTTATCTCAACTCCTCCTGGCATGTTTTTGTGGCAGGATGTCCTACGGACATTGAATGCACCACAGGTGCTGCGATGTGATTGGTGGTTCTGGGGCTGGCTTCCTGTATAAAACGGGCGAGCCCTCAGGGTTGACTACACGTCATCCGGGGCGGCCATGGCACAGTGGTAATGGCAGTCGACCCCCGATCAGAAGGTTGGAGGTTCGAATCCCGCGTCCGCCCACCATGTGTCGTTGTGTCCCTGGGCAAGACACTTAACCCCAAGTTGCTCCCGGTAGGTCTGGATGGCGCCTTGCAAGGCAGGCTACCACTACCGGTGTATGAATGTGTGAATGAATGGGTGGATGGCTGGTATTGTAAAGCGCTTAGGGGCTCCTCACAGGGGGCTAGAAAGCGCTATATAAATAAGCTCCATTTACCATCCATTACCATCCGCCTTCCAGGGTAGACCTCGCGTTTGCTGGCTGTGTCACGCGCTAGCGTTTATGATTGTGCGCTTGGGGTCGCGATGATCTACTGTTCTCGCGACCACTGGTACAAGCTCCCTGTTTCCTTCTCCTGTTGAGGTGGAACTTGGTGGTGAGTAAGTGCCAGTTTTGTCTTTCTGTTTTTATACTTTCAAGATTTTAATTCTAAATATTTATTGTTTTAGTCCCTGCTGTTTGTCCTTGGCATCCATCTGCCTGCTGTTTGTCCTTGGTGTTCGTTTGCTGCTGTCTGGGTTGTCCCGACTGGTCTCTGCCTCCATCTGGGTCGTCCATCGACTGCAGACTGGTCCTGTGCTGTGTTGGTGTCCGCTGTCTGGACGGCGTGGGGCGGGCTGCGTCACGCGTCCTGTGGGCTGAACTGGGCCGACTGATGCCCAGTTCGACTAATTGAACAGGTGTCGGCTTGAGTGGCATTTCTCCTGGTGCAGCAGATTCTACCAGGGTGGACTCAGGACTGCTGTTGAGTGACTGATGAGAATCCCTCCAGGCGGTGACATTTACTCCTGGTTTTATATAAGATTTGTGTGTGGGGTTTTCCTGTTTTTGTACATTTTACTGAATTGCACTTTTATTATTGACTGGAGCTATTGCTGCCTTTTAAAATTGTGAATATTTTAAACTTAGTATTTAATTAAACAAACAATTGTGCAATTTAATTGGTGTCAGTGTGTGAACTTGTCTCAAGCCTCCTCTGCAAACAGGCCTGCGTGCCTTTAAAGGTATCCTTTTAGGTACAATCATTTTAACCAATTTTATTTATTTAAAATAGCGTTTTTAAACTTCAGTTACCCAATTTTAACCACACCCCGACCCGGCTACATTTTGAAAAAACAAAGATGCTTTGTCTGTCTCTTCACCCCTCCCTTCCCCAAGGCTGTGGACATGTGACAGAACCTCAACCGAGCTGATGATAACAACACCTCTTTTCTGGACAATAGCCGGGTGGGGGCTTTGGACTATGCTACAACTTCCCTTTAAAATTCGATATCTTCACCGGCCTATATGTACATGTACCATGTCTATTTATGTTGCTTTGCTTTGGTAGTTTTTTTTGTTGCCACAAACCGTGCCCTGTCTAGGACAAGGTGTGAGAGATCTTTTTTTATACCGTCCCTCCTCATGTTTTCTTCCCTTTTCTCATCCAAGCAAAATATTATTCTGAATAAGAATAAGAGGGCCACGCTTTTATAGTAGCAGCTTCATGCTCTCCATCCATCCTTTGGATGATTGTACGTACATGTTCTCGCTGAACCTAGGTGCAATGTAGGGCTTTAACAGACTACTTGAGTAATCAACACGTTGATTCCTAGGACATCTATCGAGTTTTTAAAGTTCACGTCGAGTATTCGTAGTGATGTCATCACGTCACAGTTACAGAACAGAAAATGAATTAACTTCCTGTTTGGAGTGCGTTGGAACTGGTGCTACACCGTATTCTGTGACCACCGTATATTGTGACCGCAGGGGGCGGTGTTGCATGCACTGTTGCAGGTCACATAATTTGGTGTAATGCCGGGTCCATTGACCGAACCAGAACCAGCTTCCTCTGATCTTGTTTCACAAACAAAAAAACAAAAATATTCATCTCTAAACCATCCATCCATCCATCAATTTTCGTCCGCTTATCCGGGGTCGGGTCGCGGGGGTAGCAGCCTAAGTAGGGAGGCCCAGACTTCCCTCTCCCCAGCCACTTGAAGCAGCTCCTCTGGGGGAATCCCAAGGCGTTCCCAGGCCAGCCGAGAAACATAGTCCCTCCAGCGTGTCCTGGGTCTTCCTCTGGGTCTCCTCCCGGTGGGACATGCCCGGAACACCTCACCAGGGAGGCGTCCAGGAGGCATCCTAACCAGATGCCCGAGCCACCTCAACTGGCTCCTCTCGATGTGGAGAAGCAGCGGCTCTACTCCGAGTCCCTCCCGGATGACTGAGCTTCTCACCCTATCTCTAAGGGAGAGTCCAGACACCCTGCGGAGAAAACTCATTTCAGCCGCTTGTATCCGAGATCTCGTTCTTTCGGTCACAACCCAAAGCTCATGACCATAGATGAGGGTGGGAACGTAGATCGATCTCTAAACCTATTAAAAAAAACTATAAACATAATCTCTAAAAGTAAACCTATTTTCACCACCGTGGGTGGTGGTGCAGGGTGGACAACAACCCCACTGTTTTTAGTTTCGTTTTAGATGTGCCGCACATTTCTTTCAGTTTTGCAGCTTAATAATAATGACTAATAATTTTGGTTTTCCTGTGATTCATCTGCAGTATGATAAACGGTATGAGCATGATATATGCTCCCATTGTTTTGTTGGTCTTTTTTTCTAAATAATGACATCTTTTTTTGTGTTTTTACCATTCACTTTTTTCTTGCATCTTGAGATCATATGACATCATCAACTACTCGAGTTCTACTCAAGCTTTATTATGTTAATGTTGAGTTTAAAAATGATATACTCGTTCAACCCCTCGTGCAATGACAATAAAGTTTATTCTGATTCTGAAATACACCAGGAGATTACCTTGTGATAATCACCTGCCAATTTTCAGCTTGATAGACCAGTCAACATTCAAAATCTGATATCTTTCCAGTCACCTAGGGGAGTACACTTTGTAAGTGTGTTGTGATTGGCAAACATGAGTACAAGAGAAAAAGGAGTGTTTGCTCTTGTCCAGCTGCACTGGCAGGTCGGAAAAAACTTTCTGATAGATGGGCATACACGGGTAGGGTATGGATTTCCCCTCTCATTACATGGAAACATCTTTAATACAAAATAAACGTTCCATCTATAGACCAGTGGCACTAACATCAATAGTTATGAAGTGTTTCGAGAAATATGTTGCGTCCCTGTTGAAATCAGAGATAAACCCTGGTCTTGATCCTTTCCAGTTTGCTTACAGACAGAGACGGGGTACAGATGATGCTATTAATGGCATCACACACCTAACTCTTAAACATCTTGAAAACCCAAAGGCCTACGCCCGTCTTCTGTTTATAGATTTTAGCTCTGCTTTTAATACCGTACAGCCTCACCTGCTTATTAAGAAATTACAGCAGATGAATCTTAACCCTCTTCTTATTAAATGGTTTTATTCTTTTTTAACAAAAAGATCACAGCTTGTTAGAGTCAATAAAACCTTATCAGAGCCAAGGTCCATCAGCACTGGGGTTCCCCAGGGCTGCGTTACCTCTCCTGTCCTCTTCACCATTTACACAAATGATTGCGTCAGCAGCTGCCCCGGGAATTATGTTTTTAAATTCTCTGATGACACTGCTATTCTCAGCTTGCTGCATGAGGATATGGACTCCTCATCATATTTTAATGAGGTTCAATCATTTGTTCAATGGTGTGATGACCACCACCTTATTATTAATGCCAGGAAAACAGAAGAGATGCTGATTGACCCCAAGTCTTTGGGTGATAATCTCCCACTTTTTATTCACAACCAGAAAATAAACCAGGTCTGTTCTTACAGATATCTGGGTGTCCACCTAGATAATCTGTTCAAGTGGGAAATTCATGTTAACATGTTGTGCTCCCGTCTACAGCAGAGACTGTACTTTTTACGCAGACTCAGAGTCTTTGGGGTTAACAAGAAGCTCATGTTTTTATTCTATCAGGCCGTACTGGAAAGCATCATTAGGTTTGGGATGTCAGCGTGGTATGGCAATCTTTCTGTGCAACTTAAATCTAAACTTCATCGTATGGTACAAACTGCAATGAAGGTGATAGGAAGAACTGATAACTTCTCCCTGCAGTCTATCTATGATGAGTCTGTCCTCAGACTAGCACGGAGGGTACTGTCTGACCCCGCTCACATCCTGAACTCACAATACGAACTGTTACCATCTGGCAAACGGTTTAGAGTCCCTGCTTTTAGACTTAACCGATTTAAAAATTATTTTATCCCCACATCGATCAGATTGTTAAATAAAGTAGGTATATAGTAAGTTTTCCATGATGCTGCTGATGCTCTGGTCTGATTGTTGTTTCATTTACTACTGGATGTATGTGGGAATGTGCAATATGTGTTTTTATTGAGCATTGTGTGTTTTTAAAAGCAATGTGTTTTTAACTGAGCAATAGGTTTTTATTTTATATGCTTTTAAATTTGTATTGTGTTCATGTGACTGTATTGTTGGCAGAAGTGTTGTTTAGCGTACGATGTCCAAGACAAATTTCCCCTTGGGGACAATAAAGTATATATATATCTATCTATCATCTGCTTTTGTCATGTAATGAGGGAAGTGACCATCATACCACCAAATGCAACTGTGGCAGGTACAAGTGAGGTTGTAATGTACGTTTTCCTGATCTAAACCCTCCAACTGGGCACTCTTGGTTGTTCTCCTATGAGGAAAAAGACATTACAAACTTTCCTGTCAAGATACAGTCTCTCTAGTGGTGGGATTGGTGTGTAATGTGGCTCTATGTCAAGGGCGTAGATTTCATTTCATTATTGGGGGGGACCATAAACAGGGAAAATTTTTAAGAGCAATTTTGGGGGGTCTGCAAAGTTACAGTGAAATGTAATGCAAAATGTACAGAGGGAAGTTTATCCAAACTGCATGCATATACTATGCAGAATAATCAGCAATATCCATCCATCCATCCATTTTCTTCCGCTTATCCGGGGTCGGGTCGCGGGGGTAGCAGCCTAAGTAGGGAGGCCCAGACTTCCCTCTCCCCAGCCACTTGGAGCAGCTCCTCTGGGGGAATCCCAAGGCGTTCCCAGGCCAGCCGAGAAACATAGTCCCTCCAGCGTATCCTGGGTCTTCCTCTGGGTCTCCTCCCGGTGGGACATGCCCGGAACACCTCACCAGGGAGGCGTCCAGGAGGCATCCTAACCAGATGCCCGAGCCACCTCAACTGGCTCCTCTCGATGTGGAGAAGCAGCGGCTCTACTCCGAGTCCCTCCCGGATGACTGAGCTTCTCACCCTATCTCTAAGGGAGAGTCCAGACACCCTGCGGAGAAAACTCATTTCAGCCGCTTGTATCCGAGATCTTGTTCTTTCGGTCACAACCCAAAGCTCATGACCATAGATGAGGGTGGGAACGTAGATCGATCGGTAAATTGAGAGCTTTGCCTTTTGACTCAGCTCTCTCTTCACCACGACAGACCGGTACAGCGCCCGCTTCACTGCGGACGCTGCACCTATCCGCCTATCGATCTCACGCTCCAGTTTTCCCTCATTCGTGAACAAGATCCCGAGATACTTAAACTCCTCCACTTGGGGCAGGACCTCCTAATCAGCAATAATATTGATTTAAATGGCATGTATTTAGTAGTCTTAATACTACTATTAATCAGTACAATAGTGACACTCATTACTCTTATAAAAAATGTAATGTGTTCAATCTTTGCCACTTGTCAAAATGACAAGTGGCAAAATGAGAATTTTGCAAAATAGGTCCCCTCTAAATATTGTTTAAATTTCAGTTTGGCTTGTATTCATAGATTGCTGTGGTCAGTGTCACTGATAATCTGGTACCACACCTTCCCAAAATCTTAAAGCTAAAAAAAAAACAGTTTTCAAGGAGAAGAAATACTTTAATGCAGGGGTCACCAAACTTTTTGAGACTGAGAGCTACTTCAGTGGGACCAAGAGGCACAAAGGTCCACTTGTTCGTTCCAAACAAATTTGCATGGTTCAACTTTAATTATAGTATTAATAATAATACATTTACATACATGTGAATATATGACTGCCTGATCACATCTGATCTGGTCTGTATTATTAAAGACTCCACACAATGATTTAGCTTGGTAAATATGATCAATTATTATTGATAATTACCAGTAGTGATTAGAACTCTCAATCAAGAACTTGAGTCCTCAGTTTGAATAATTTTTTGGTTCTTCTGTGCAAATGTAAATTGTTCTTAGCTTTGACTGGGAGTGTGGATGGTTGTTTGTCTCTTTGTCTGTCTCTGTGATGGACTGGAGACCTGTCCTGGGTGTCCCTGCCTTCACACAAAAGCAGCTGAGATTGGTTCCAGTCCTAAACAAGGGGGCATAATGGATTACTTATTAACTGATATTTAAACATAAACACTATTTCTTTTATGTTAAACTCAATCTGTAACATTTGAAATTCATTGTATTTTATAAATATTTTATTAACTGTTTTGTAGAAATGAACACGTTTGTAACATTCATTCAAAATATGCCTTTTACTATTAACAAATCTGTAGCATTTTTTAAGAACCTATTAAGAATAAAATCTTCCAGTTGCAGATACAAAATATCAATAATGTAATTGTAATATAATAAACAGTGACTTTTTTATTAATCATGTGACATAAGTATTGATCCTCAACATTTTTTATAATAATTTATTTAGAAAGCCCTTTAAAACAACCACAGCTGCAACAAAGTGCTACACATATAAAATCATTTTAACTAATCATCACATCTTCTCTACTCTTTTTAAATTATTTATCTTTCACATATTTTATCATTACTTCTTTCAAGAGCTCCACACCTGAAAATATGATGAATGTGAATCCATCCTGCTCAAAGCTGCGCTGACATTCTTCTGTCTGTTGTGAGCCAGTTAGCATTGAAGCTAGCGTGTTAGCTGATGAAGTGTCGCNTATATATATATATATATATGTATATATATATATATATATATATAGTATATATATATATACAGTATATATATATATACAGTATATATATATATATTTTTTTTCTGTATTTCTCTCTTATGTTTTTCTATTTTTTATTGTTTAAGGAAATTCTACCATTGCTTTCATCATTCTTTAGGTTGTAGCAGGTCACTCTAGTAAATGAGTCCACGAGGCTCAATGAGATTTTACCTGACTAAATAAAGGTTGAATTGAATTGAATTAGCATTTACAGTTGACCACAAAATGAAATAAAAGCAAAAACTACCAACATGAATGTCCTGATGCATGCTCAGTAATCCAGGTAGATAACTTTTAACAAGGATGAGTCAGGTCCTCTGGACAGATTCTTCTTTGTTGAAACATTTTATCCTTTATCCAAAATACTTCTTCAGTCTGAGGTGCTGCAACAAACTCAGATTTATAAATTGCACCTTGTCCTAGTGGATCAGCCAGTTAGCTGGAGACATCCAGAACTAGCTGTACACTTGTAAAAGGAGGACCAAGTGCCCTGATGGCTGCTTGCTATTCACAGGGTGCCGAGTGATACTAGCAATAACAGTGTTGTAAGAAGATGACAATTGTTGGACATGGAGGCCTCCACCCCTGTTTAATGATGGACACAAAGATGGCTTCCTTCACTCCTCTCTCAAACCAGTGTTCCTCTCTATCATAGATGTGAACATCTTCATCCTTGAACGAGTGACCGCTGGCCTGGAGATGAGTGTAGACTGCAGAGTCCTGATGATGTTGCTCTTCTGTGCTGCCTGGGCCATCCTGGACTTCATGTACCAACATGAAGTACAAAATATAGGTTTAAAGTAGAGTCTGCAGCCTGGGCAGTTTAAGGGCGAGGCATAGCTCCGCGCTAGCGCGAGCGCGAGGCCACGCGGCGCCACGCTGTGCGAGCTGCGCTTGCACAAGCTGCGCTTGCACAAGCCTTTGAACGCTCGCGCGAATGCGCCAAGCTCAAATTTTACGACCGCTCACGCGCGCGCGGTGTCTCTCAATAAACTGCCCTGGTGGCGGACTGTTTTGTGTGACACACAAATGAATTAAATTCCTCTTCTTCATCGCTGATCTGGACTTTTCTTTTGTTTTTTTGCCAAAAGTCAAGTGATCGCTTGAAGCGGTCACCATTCACTTCCTCCTCCGATGAGGAGGAATGAATGAACTTGTTCTCAGACCCGACCTGTCAATCAAATCAGTAGGCTGTCAGCAAATGACCAATCAGCGACCTCAATTTGTCCCCGTAGCTAAACGCTCCGCCCTGCTTCTGCTCAAATGACATCAAGTATTTGGAGCGAAAACGTTGGAGCCACACACTGCTTCACGCTGTGCTCTGCTGTAAACCCCCCACGCGCAGCACAGGCGCGTGGGGCGGCGCTCGGTCCAGCGTGGAGCTTTGCCTCGCCCTTTAGTTGAATAGCCCTGACCTAGAGTATCCTCCTTTGTCGGAACTTATGTGCAGAACCATCAGCAGAATGTTGAACAAACAAATTGCATTTACACTACCATAGAATCACACATTTTGGTCCTTCTGACCACTTCATAGACCCCTCAGAGAGCGATTTAGAGCTACTTGGTGACTGTAGATCCCACTAGACTTCTCAGGGTCTGCTGGTGGTATCAGGTGCCAAACTGTGAGTAGATCCTTTAACTACTGGAAGTTCCTTAGTGGAGCCTCAAAGAATCTGGCTTGTATGTCCAGAACATCCCACAGATGCTTGGTGGGACTGGGACCTGGAGACCTAAAGACTAGTAATACTGTAATACTTCAAATCATTATGAACTCATTTTTTTTAAAGTCCCGAGGTGCATTAGTCCTAAAAGAGGCCACAGCCCCCAGGGAATACTGTTTCTTCAAAGGGATGTATGTCTCAGCAACACTAAATTGGTTACGTTAATAAACTCCCCATATGAATGCTGGATCCAAAGATTCACAGCAAAATGCCACTCGAGGGCAAGATGATCCCATTTTAATCTGAATCAGTTTTTTGGATTTCTTAAAAAAAAAAAAAGAAGAAGAAATGATTGCCCTTATTTTTGGAGAACATTGTAGTCATTGTGTGAACATCTAACCAGTAATTGATATTCATTAGTGTCAATTTTGTGTTGAATCCTATAGCCTAAAGCAGTTAAATACTTGGAACTGTCTGCTTTGTGCCGTCTTTCAGCACTAATAAGGATGCATTTTGTCTTTTTCATGTCTGAAAGATTGCTTTGTTAACATCTTCTAACCGAGATTTGCCTGTTTTCAGAGTTCTAAAATTGATTGAGATTTAAAATTCATTTCCAGGGTTTAATCTCTTTTATAAGAATTGTTTGCACAAAACAAAAGGGCAGCTTCTCTCTCCAGCCCTCTGTTGACATAGTAAAGGAAAATCATCTACCTAATGACACTACCCCTGCTTGTACTGTTCTTATCTTCCCTGCCATATTCTGCACCTTCATGTAAAAACAGAAGTATTGTGAATGTTGCAGCAATGAAAATGTCCAAGCATTTGTGGAGTCTCACAAAACAACATTTTGTACACAGAAAACCACCTTACCATATCAGTGTTTGTTCTTTTATGAGACAAATCTACTCTGGTGAGATACAATAAGAGATGGATGCCACCTGTGAAAACAGAAATTGAACTTTGATTCTTCCTGTTTTTAGAGTCTGTCTATAGCAGTGGTTTTTGATCTTTTCATATCAAGAACCACCTTGGGAAAAAAAACACTAATTAATAATAATAATAATTTATAATAATAATAATAATATATGGAGGATTAATAATAATTAATTGAAGTACCATCAGAATGACAGACAATAAATTAAAGTTTTAGCATTCCTTTGATGACTAATTTCACCTACTGCCACATTTGAGTTTTATACTAAGATCATTTTACGTTTTGATCAAACTTTTAAAGAACTTTATTGAGGCTGTGAATCTCTGTGTCTGGCCGTTCGATTCTATTCTGATTTTTAGCATCACGAGTCGATTCAGAAACTATTTTTCTACCATCTTAACTTTTAAGTGCGTTGAAGTCAGCCTGCTAGCTAGCCCAAGCACAATGTTGTATCTCCAGATTGGCTAATCAATGCTCAATCACAAACTACGCCCTGATCATCCTCATCTGGGCTTTCTTTGGGTGATGGTGACTACAGCTCCTTAAATGTCTTTTCTCATTAGTCTCCAAAGCTTCTTAAACCCAGTTTACACAACTCCGTTTTTTAAGTGAAACTGCAACAGCTGTAGATGGATTGCTCATCAAGGGTGAGGTTCTGCCTCCAGTGGAGGAGTTCAAGTATCTTGGGGATTTGTTCATGAGTGAGGGAAGAATGGAGCGTGAGATTGACAGATGGATTGGTGCAGCATCTGCAGTATTGTGGACTCTGTGTTGGTCCATTGTGGTGAAGCTGAGCTGTAAGGCAAAGCTCTGTTTACCAGTCCGTCTACGTTCTACCCTCAGCTACTGTCATGAACTCTGGGTAGTGACCGAAAGAATGAGGTCATGAATACAGGCGTTTGAAATGAGTTTCCTTAGTAAAGTAGTTGGACTCTCCCTTAGAGATAGAGTGAGAAGTTCAGTTATCCAGGAGTGACTTGGAGTAGAACTGCTGCTCCTCCACATCGAAAAAAGCCAGTTGAGGTGGTTCATGCATCTGGCAAGGATGCTCCCTTCGGGCATGCCTGACTGGGAGGAGACCTTGGGGAAGACCCAGGACACGTTGAAGAGACTATTGAAGAGACTATTACAGTATGTCTCGGTTGGGCTGGGAACGCCTTGGAGTCCTCTCAGGTGGCTGTGGAAATTTGTCTGGTCCTCCCTGCTCAAGCTGCTGCCCCCGAGACCCGACTTCGGAACAAGCAGAAGACAATGGATGGATAGATGGATGGATGATTGGATGTAACAGCTGTTGTATTTTGATTGATCTACACAAAACGGTAGCTATTCTCTATGACTTTGAAAACGTTATGAATGCAAGTTCCAAAGTGGAATTTTTTCGCCCGGCATCGGTGTAAAATTGCACATGCGCACTACAAACGGCTGCAGTCAATAGTTTTTCTCTGCGTGTAAACAACAGTAACAATGGTGGATAACAGAGTTCTGTTTGTGTTAGGATAAGTTTCAAGTAAAGTTCTGAACCCAAACTCCCTGAGAATTACTTATTTAAATCACTCTGGCTGCTGTACTCTGATTTCATCTCGTTAGCTGCCAGCGGGGTTTAAAGCTTTCCATGAGATTTCTCTCCCAGCGTGTTTCTTACTTGTTGTTGGCACTGAACAATGTATGTTCCGCTTTGTTTGCCCAGGCCTGAATCTCCACGTCAGCCCATCTTAACTTATCCGCTAATCCACTTTCTGCTAAGTGCATTCAAAGGCTAAATTAGAATAATTAGGGTCTCGGAAGTGCAGTTTATAACCAAGCGTGCGTACCGCAGTGGTAACGCAAATATCCCCTTTGGAAACATGGGAATAGAAAACAGCAGCTTGCTTCCGAGTGGATACTGAAAGCAGGAAGAAACTGACGATGTTTTCCACAGCAGCGAGCTAGATCTCCTTCCTGTCATCCTCCATTGATTTTGCAATCTCATGGCATCCAAGCAGAACCATACAAGGCATCCACCTCAGTCTGCGTCTGATAGCCAACCTCTATTAACCACCACCAGGCTCAAGGCCTCAATTTGATGGGGCTTACTCTCTCGGGATGGGGAGAGAAAGAGCTCCGACTGGTGGATTGGAGCAATGATGGATTTATGAGCTGCTCGAAGTAGGGATCATCTTCTCTCCCCACACTTTTATTATCCCATCAGATCTGACGTGGGAGCAATAATACATGACGGCCTGTCCCATTTTAAAGATCTAGCTGTGAATGTGAGTGATGATTTCAAATTCTTGTCTAATTGGCGTGAAATTGTTTCAGTAAATATGTTTCAACGAGCAGCCCTTTCTCTTCCCCCTGCCTCTCACTTGGAATGGAGCTGGGTGTAATAGGCTTGTAGTTGTCACAGTTTTTAAGACCCGTGTAGGCTTCACGGTGCATAATGAGCTTTTAATGCATGGAGGCCACTCGAGGGGAGGGAAACGGAGGGAAACGTGGAATGAAAGGAGCCCTACTGTGTGGCCATAGTAATTCATGCTTTTGTTCTCTAATTAAATGACCTCAGAAAGAAGGCCCAAGCTTTGGTTTTATTTGTGTGTGTGTGCGTGTGTGCGTGCGTGCGCCCACCCTTTGATATGGCAATTTGTGCCAAGTGTGTTCAGTCTGGCCATGAAAAGGGCTCCTACTACAAACAGCCAAGGAGCCTTCTTCGTGCCGGCTCCTCGTTAGGTGTTGTTGGACGTTTGGCACAGAACACCAGGTCCTAAACAAGCTTTCATACTGTCAGGAACATGGCCGCCTCAAGAAAAACAAACTCTAAAGTGGGAGTTTCTTTATAAACTTGTATATTAGTGTGTTTATTGCAAATAAAAGCAACATGATATTTTACAGGTTGAGTTGATGCCTGTACGTATTGTATTGTCTTTTAGGGAAAAATCTGCCATACAATTTTTTGTTTTTGTTTTATGTACTGTATTAATTTATTTTGGTGCAGTCAATAATCATATTTTCTGAAAAAGCCTAAAGTTTATTCTGCTTTTTTAAAATTGTGTCAGAATTTGTTCAAATGCTCTCATAACCACACAATAACTTTACTACACATTCACGTTTCTTGCAAGGGTGGAGGGTTGGCCACATTAGAATACATAGCAAAAATAAATTTTAATCCCATAGTTATCTTCCATCCATCCATTATCTTTTACTCACTTCTTCCATTTTGGGTCACAGGGTTGCCGGTATCTATGTCCAGCAATCACTGTGCAAGGGATGGGGTACACCCTGGACAGGTCTTCAGTCCATCACAGGGACACATGGAGACAAGCGGGACAAACAACCATTCACTCTCTCACTCACACCTAGAGACAATTTAGAGTTACCAATCAGCCTAACATGCATGTTTTTGGTCTGTGGGAAGAAACTGGAGTACCCGGAGAAAACCCACGCATGCACAGAGAGAACATGCAAACTCCACCCAGAAAGGCACCCGGACCGGGATTTGAACCGAGGACCTGCTCGCTGAGAGGCAGCAGCTCTACCAGTTGTACCACCGTGCTGCCCTTATTTATCTTATCATATATAAAAATAATGCATTCCTCTGTAATAGTTTTTTTTTTTTTGTTACTAAACTTTTACCTGTAGTTTGTATATTAGACGGTTAAATGTCGCTCCGCCTTTTTATTTGAGAGCCTCTGAAAAAAATCTACCGAGACTCAACACACACCAGAAAAGTTACATCTTCTCCGTCCAGACATCATTCTGATACACTGAGCTGACAAAATCAAATGGGTATGTTTGCTTCTTTCCACGTTCCTGAGAAGCTCCCCTGCACTCATCACGCTCCACCCAGGACCCAATATGCTGCCACCAAACCCCACAACCATACAGAAGTTTTGTGCATTCTTAAAATCCTCCTCAGCTTATCATGGAGAGCCCACTGCATCCTCAAGATGATATCTCACTGAACTGCGAGTAGCAGCAAGAAGCTTTCTCAAGGAAGTCTCCAGAAAGTCTTACAACTTTGGTGAGCTTTACAGCTTCCTCGAGTGAGTGGCAGAGGTGTCTCTTGAATTTTGCACGTTCTTAAAACACTGTGCAACATATTTTCTCTTGAAATAATCACAAAGGTTTTGTGGGCATCTCTAACCAGTCTCAAACCCAACTGAATTTTCCCGCAGGTATCCAACTCATCTAAAGAGCATGACAGCTGGATTTCAACACCTGTGCAGGAGCTCTCCTTTGACAGAAAACATCCGAGGCCCAGTCTAAAACCATGATAAAGTGTATTCTGGTAGATTAAACCATAAAAGCATCTGCTGAGGTGGGTACAGTTCGAGCCAAGGTGGATATGATGTGGGTGGAGGTGGGCAACAAAATATTGCACATGACCACAAGGGCAGCTTCACAAGCCATGCACATGAAGGCTGTGATTTTCTAAAATTGTCTGCTCAGCTCTCTTCCACACTTTGGCCACAGTATGGCTGACCGCACTGACGCAAGCTCCGCTTCCACTCCATCTTTTTTTGTTCCTGTTGTTTTTGTTTTAAAAATGTTTTTGCACCTTCACTGCAAACCCACTCTTCGGGTATGACCATGACACACTTGGAGTTTTCTGTGTCGCTGCCTTGTCATCCTGCCATCGTGGTTCAATTCCCTGCACCCCTCTAGCCTCGGGCTCAGGCTCTGGCCTGTCATGGTGGCCGTCTCCATGATCCTTCATCTGCACGGACCGAACTCTACGAACCTGTTCGGCCCTGCAGCTGCTGTGGTCGTTATTGTCATCAAGTTGCTAACGGGACGGTCCTGCTAACAAGACCTGTTAACGCTGCTAACAGAACCATGTTGCTGAATGAACCTGTAGATGTTTCTTTTTCACTTTTGGCGCCTTGTTTTTGTATTTTTGTTGCATGCGTTGGTTTTCTTGTTTTATTTGACGAGTTGAAACGGTTCTTCTTGTCCTCAGCATTTCATTGCATTGTTGACCTAGTGTTGATGAACTAAACCTGAACCTTATTGCACACCCAGAGGGCTGCAAATGGAAAACTTGCATAATATCTCATTTTTCTGCAGTTTTGAGGGACTGTTTTTCATCAACTAGTCTCGTAACAGTCCCAGCGCAGTGAAATGCCATCTTTAACTCGCAACTGAAGGTCCTGCCAAGCCCCTGCCAAAAAAATAAAAATTCATATTCTGTTTTTTTAATGTCAGTTTTTGATTCAGTATGATGGGACCTAAGCAATATCTGTAAACTATATAAAGAAACAGAAAAGGGGTTGGTAAAAAGCTGACACAGGACCTAAGAAATGGATCATCCCTTCCTTTAGTTGATCCATCAGTATTAATTCATAAACTGTGCCAGAGAAATTTCTACATGATTTTAGGCTTCATACTGATAAAATGTTGTTTTAAGGATGTTCAAAATGGAAAGTAGACTCTGAGCTCTTCAGACACCTGCTACATTGTGTTACTGTTGAGACATCCACTATGACCTGTATTGTCAGGGGCTGTTCTATTTCTGCTGCTCCCTCCATCTGTCCTCTCTGTGCTCGATCAAAATAATCCCAAAACGACATTTGAGTCAAGGTGGTAAAATTCCAATACGACAACTGTTGCTGCTGCTCCTGTTGGCCGTGGTGACCTTTGGGTCGGCGTGGGAATGAATGTCTCCATCACAGTTGTTCTGCATGCTGACAGCTCCTGACCCATTGCTACCACCTGGCACGTCTCCATTCCGCTGCATCCACAGTGCATCCACAGTGCATCCACAGCACCAGATGCAAGTGTGCAGAAGTGGCACGGCTCCATCTGTAACCCAATCGTTCTTTGATGAGTGAAGCAGTAACAGCTGCGGGAGTGTGTTAGGAAGTGCATGTGTGTATTCATGGTCATAGGAATAAAAAAACTGTTTTTGGCCTCCTTTAGCAGCAAGAACTCTCTGTATTGGTTTTTTGAGGACTTTGTCAGTCTTTCATGTAGTTTTGGAAGAATTTTGGCCCACTTTTCTTTCCAGCAATGGTCCACTTCTTTTTTTTTTTTTTTCAAGGGCTCATCACAGTGTTTCAGTCTGGATGAGGTCCTGGACTTTGACTGGACTTTTGCATCATCTAGACTCTTTTCTGTTTGAGCCGTTCTGTTGCAGATTATTTGTTGTGTTTAGGAGCATTGTTCTGTTGCATCATGACCTGGTTTGGTCCAAGCTTCAGCTGTTGGACAGATGCCTCACATTTGACTCTAAGGTCCTTTGGTCTGCAGAGGACTTGATAGTCGACTCAGAGACTGCAAAGAGCCCAAACTATCAGCTTTTCACCCCCCACGCTGACTGCTGGTATGAGGTGTTTAAACATGCTGCTGTGCATTGTGGGTAAATTTGGTCTTATCTGTCCAAAGGAACTTGTTCTAGACATTTTGAGGTTAATTCAGTTGAAACTTTACAAATCTAAGTGTTGCTGCCATGTTATGTTAAGAGTAGAGCCCAACAGATGTATCAGTGGGGCTGATATTTTAGGCCGATATAGATGTTTGGGGAGATGTCGTATCTGTGATAATTGTCCTATTCGCCAATATAAGCACTTCTAATTTTCACCCCTAAAATGCTGGGAAGCAGCTGTAATTGTACAATATATCCAGCAGAAGGCGCATGAAGACTACTTTCAAGCCATGGTTGTTCACTTAATTTTCACTTTCACATTCAGCACAGCTGAAGCAGGGGCAAAACTGTCACCGTGTTTCCATCTATTTTCAATTAGAATTTTGAGCGAATTTTTGAAAATTCGCAAAAATGTAAATAAAAATTAATGCAAATCAGAAATGTTTCCATCAACTGGCTTGAAGCGAATCCACCAGGCCACGTAAAGCGGCATTACGTCAGACGTCAGCGTTACGCATGTCTACAGTAAATAGAAAGTAGCGGTTGAAAACAGGAACCGAACCACACATCTCGGCAAAATGGAGAGAATATTTTAGGAATGTGTTGCTATCGGGCAAGTTGTATTTATTCTGTCATGCCAACTAGTTTTAGCGATGTTACATGTTGTCCGGAGACGAAGAGAAAGACATGTAATCTTAATGCATGCAGCAATGGCCACAAGACGACGACGTGTGCCATACACATGGGAGAGACCCCGTACTCCAGATTTCTGGGAGGTCATAGTGGACAGACATTTGCTTTGGTTTCTTCATCAGTCCATACACATCTGTTGTTTCCAGCCATGTTGCCGCGCGTTATGGTACATCCGGGGAGACAGCGGAAACAGCTGATCAGTCACATGACGTGAATGTTCGCAAAGTCAAAACTGAGTCAGCAAATCTGTTTCCATCTCTCGTTTTGCGCATCAGCTCTGTTTCAAAAAACCACCTCAAGCGAGCATATCAACTTTTTTGCGAATTAGAGGAAGTTAATTCGAATCGTGCCGTTTCCATTCACCTTTTCTAATGCGATACTTCAAAATGCGCATCAAGAAACCTTGATGGAAACACGGTTACTGTGTAGGATATTTTGCTGAACAGAACATGATACATTTATTTTAACTGATCTGTAACATAAAACTATAATAATAAATTGTCTTCAGTCCTCCAACACACTTGTCATTGTCTACGTTCCTCTCAAGTTAGCAAGCTAATGTTTAGATCAGTGGTTCCCAACCCTGGCCCCTGTGGAACACCATCCTGTATGTTTCAGTTGTTTCCTGCTCCAACACGCCTGATTCAGTTATTTAATTACTTCCTCAAAGTCTGCAGAAGCCGGTTAATCACCCATTCATTCAAATCAGCCGAGTCAAAACAGGGAAACGAATAAAACATGCAGGATGGTGTTCATCAAGGACCAGGGCTGGAATTGGGAACCACTGGTTTAGAAAAACTAGCATAGGCTTATGCCTTGTAACACTTTATCCAGAATAATAAATATAACCGAGGTAAAATATATCAGTGTTGTTAATAACATTATCTTTGTAGTCCTCAATGAAATGCATTGTTTGTCTGAAATCTTTACTTCTCTGCAAAGGAAAATAAAAAAAACTGCTGCTGCGGTCAGTACAAATTAGGCCTTCACCATATGACTGTTTAAATAATCAACTTACCGGTAGGTTGAATAGTGGAGGACAGTAAATATGAACACACGTTAGGAAGACTGTTTTTACGACCAGTGCACCACTTGTAAACCTATAGGTCTATAGGTATCTGATTTGCTTAGGTTTGTCGCCGTTTACGACCACGGCGTTTCGTGATTGTTAACAACTGTGGCAAATAAACCAACCCAGTTCCAGTCTCTGTTCTTAGGGGTGGACAAAGCTAAAAGAATTCAGCCAATATGTTGGTTATCAGCGGTCGCCTTCCCCTCCCAATATCTGTATCAGCAATAGCCAAAATTTCCATATCGGTCAGGCTCTGGTTAAGAGAGAAGAGACTTTCTCCTGTAACCGTTCCAAATAATTCATTCAGGTTCAGTCTTTTTCTACCGGTAATTGTCCTGGCTGCCATGATCTTAAACCTTTACTCTCCCATATCCTAGGCCTGTAACATTTGAGATGGAGCTCTTGGGTTTCTGTTTTCTTTTCTTGAACATCACATGGCCTGATTTTGAGGTGAATTTGCAGGGACATGTTAAATGTTTTAAATGTTTGTGATTTATTTTTCTCTCTGTTGAATGATGATTGAAAACAGTTTGGAAATGGCCTTAATTCCTTCACAGATGGATGGCCAGCAATGGTTGCTTTTCTAAGGTGATTGCTGTTGTATTTCCACCTTGGTGTGTGTGTTACACCTGTATGCTACCAGAGCAGCAAACAAACAAAACAAAACAAAACAAAAAGCTCCTCCTTTTAAGGAGGTGATCACACTGAAGACTGGTTAAAAATACGTTTGATCAGTAGCTCTGGTTGCTACTTTCAACCATACTGAATCTAAGCAGCAATCATAGGTGGACACAGTTTTTCTCACACAATTCTTCAGATCTGGCTTGTTTTTGGTTAATAAATAACAACATGATGGAATCTGTTGTGTATTTTTGAAGACTTCAGGTTAGATTTGAATAATTTCAGAACCTAAGGAATACCAAGTAGTCTTTATACATTAAACCCCAGGACTGAAGGAGGGTGGACATTCTTTTCCCCATGATTTTAAATGTATACAGATTAAATGGAGGTGGAAATACAGATTAAATCTTAATCAGTGTTGGTTGCCAGGCCAGTCCAGGTTACAGCCGTGTCCCAGTTTGCAGGCTCGGGAGCCCTCTGGTTCTGTTGGGTGCTCCCACGGGTATTAGGTGCTCCAACATTGTGGCCTCCTCTCTGCACACACGCACACACACAAATGGCCTCCTTCTATCTACATCCTTCCTGCTGAGCACTCAAAGCTTTGTCAACAGCCGTCAAAGGCGAATCCAGAAAAAGAAAAGCCGGAGGGCGTCAAAGTCCAGGCCTCCTTTTGTGTTGAATCCTTTCACTCTGAGGTTCTGAAGTCTGGCTTCTCTGGGCCTCAGTGTTTAGAAGGCAGTACCCCCACAAACCCCACAGTTTCCTCATTTATGTCCTGTTAAACTATCAGATCTGTAACGTTGGCAATTAATTGTACATTCCTAATCTGTCCATCCATCCATCCATTATATTTTACCCGCTTCTACCATTTTGGGTCACGGGGGTCGCCAGTGCCCATGTCCAACAATCACTGTGCGAGGAGCGGGGTACACCCTGGATGGGTCGCAAGTCCATCACAGGGCCACATGGAGACAAACAACCATTCACTCTCTCACACCTAGAGACAATTTAGTTACCAGTCAGCCTATCATGCATGTTTTTGGTCTGTGGGAGGAAACCGGAGTACCCGGAGAAAACCCACGCATGCATGGAGAGAACATGCAAACTCCACCCAGAAGGGCCCCCGGACCAGGATTTGAACCAGGGACCTGCTCGCTGAGAGGCAGCAGCTCTACCAGTTGTGCTGCCTAATCTGTCCACTACTTAAAAAAAAAAAAAGGAATTTAATTTTATCATGGCTCTTTGGGAGTACACTAAATTTGAATCAGAGCTCACTGTTAAGAATCGGAGAGTAAACCTGTGGGCCTGATATTCGAGAACAGACGATCAGCAAGTGCTGCAGTATCAAATAGTTGCTATTTATTTATTTATATATTTATTACCGTAGTCTTTATTCTTGTTGTGACGCAGAAGGAGAGTTTGAGCTTCTGGCTCGCTGACGCAGATGATGGTCAAATGAAATGAAAATCCCTTTTTAGTGGAGTTACACTTAGTCTGTTACAGGACAACAGAGATGAGGGTGTGGATCAGATTTAAATTGAAGCTCAACTTTATAATTCTTAGTCATTTAAAATAGAAAGTATATCCTTGTTCATTTCTGAAGTTTTACATAGTATATTTATGAATTATAAGCCTGGCATTCTTTAGGGGAGTACATATCTAAAAAGAGCTCAATTCATTTTCTATGAGGAAAAACAAAAAGTTAGAAATGGCTACATACAGTATTTCAAAAACCTAAAGTTGCACCATTACCAAAAGTCATAGCAGGATTGACCTGAATGTTTTGATATTTGTTGAAATAGCTTGAAAACTGTGGAACGAGCATCGCGCCAAAAAACGTACTGTAGAAAAATGGCTGACACTAGTGTGAACGTTTCATAAACACAGAGTAAAAAAATGCTCGTGTGAACGCTGACTCAACCTCCACACTTTAGCAGCTCCGTGCTCTGAACTGAGCTTCCTGTGGTTTCCTCTCACTCCCACAGAGCGAGCCATCGCCAGACATGAGGTGCGAGAGATCGAGCAGCGTCACACGCAGGACGGCCTGCGGGAGCGAGACTCGGCGGCGGCGGCGCCGTCGGGCGGCGAGGACGACCTGGTGATCATCTACAACCGCGTGCCCAAGACAGCCAGCACCTCCTTCACCAACATCGCCTACGACCTGTGCGGGAAGAACCACTACCACGTCCTGCACATCAACACCACCAAAAACAACCCGGTCATGTCCATCCAGGACCAGGTCAGGGCACAGCTCGTGGACTTTCAGCTCCACGAACCTGACAGTTGTTTAGTTTCAATTCATCTGGACTTTTGTTTTCTTCAGGTGCGGTTCGTAAAGAATGTGACTGAATGGAGGGAAATGAAACCGGCCTTTTACCACGGACATGTCTCCTTCCTGGATTTCACAAAGTAAAGATGTATTCACTGAGTACATGGATCAAAATGTTTGTCTGTCTGCTAGCTAAACATGTCATGAACCACTAAACAAATTTTATTGAAACTCTGAAAAGTAATCATTGGATGAACAGTTCATTCAAAATGGCTGCCACAGCCAGTTGACGTTTAAAAATGGCTATAACTCAGTCAGTTTTACGAATACTGAGCTAAAGTTTGGTGTGATAGTAGCTGAACGTCAACACATATTCCAAGTGCTTCGTGTTGCCTGACAAATCTGCTGAAAGTTTCAGCATTGACCATTAGTCAACCCTGTTTGTCTGTTAGCAAAATTTCTCATGAATCAATGGACAGATTTTAATGAAACTTTTAGAAAGTAACCATTGATTATATCCCTACAACTGATTAACATTTGGACTCGGCCCAATTAAGGACGGACACCACAACTAATCCACATTAGCCCCCACTAAAATGCCCATAACTCAGTCAATAGAAGTGTAATGTGGTAGTAGCTGAGAGTAATTCCCTGCACATACTCTGAGTGTGACATCTCATTATATTGCATGAGACTACACATAAAATAATTTTAAGCTACAACATAACCTCAGGCATGTATGGCTGTGTGTGGTGTGGGTTATAAGAGGGCTGTGGATTCTTTTCTTTGTTGAAGCCTTGATCTTTTCACTCCACCTTGTGGTCATTTAAAGTTTAAAACCTCTGAAAATGTGACAAAATAAAACAACTCTGCGTTGTGTAGTTTGGATGTTTTGATGAAACTCGCTCATTTTTCTTACCTGTGTGCTTCTCCCCAGGTTTGGAGTGAAGAGAAAACCCATCTACATCAACGTGATCAGAGATCCCATAGAAAGGCTGGTGTCCTACTATTACTTTTTACGTTTCGGGGACGACTACAGGCCTGGTTTGAGACGCAGGAAACAAGGAGATAAGAAGGTGAAATATTAACAATTCTTATTATTCGTTTAAGTTTAGCTTTTATTTTGCGAGGTGACATTAATCTGGAATCATTGTCTTTTCAAGCTTGATATTAAACGTCTCCTTCTATAATAATAATAATAATAATACATTTTATTTGAAGGCGCCTTTCAAATCACTCAAGATCACCAAACAAGAAATGCAAAGATAAAAACAATAAAAGGCAGATATCAGTAAAATCAAACACCGTTAATGGTAGAAAACATAATGACATTAAACAGAATAAGTACAAGTTTGAAAAGTGAGTTTTAAGGTTAGATTTAAATGAGGGTAGACAATCAGAATTACAGATGTGCTGTGGACGAGAGTTCCAGAGACAAGGGGCTTTACAGGAGAAGGCTCTGGATCCAGGGTTGTCATGGGGGCAGGAGGTATAACAAGAGAAATGGATAAGGAGGAGCGAAGGCTTTGGGCAGGTGTGTAATAACAAAGATCAGTGAGGGACAGAGGTGCCAACTTATGGAGAGCTTTGAAAGTGAGGAGGAGAAACTTGAAGTCGATGCAATATTTTATGGGTAACCAGTGAAGATGTTTAAGGATGGGAGTGATGTGTTCCTTCTATGTAGTTCTGGTGATGATCCGAGCAGCTGTGTTTTGGACAAGCTGAAGTTTATGGATGATTTTAAGAGAGAGATCTGCGAGGAGAGAGTTACAGTAGTCTAATCTAGAGGTGACAAGGCATTGATAAGGATAGCTGTGCTGGTAGGGGTAAGAAATGAACAGAGACGTTTGATGTTTCGAAGATGAAAATATGCAGACAGAGTAATGTTACTGACATGAGATTAAAAAGATAAAGTGCTATTGAGGATGACACCCAGACTTTTAGCTGCAGGGGAGGGAGAGACTGTGGAATCATCAACTTTAATTGTGAGCCTGTTACATTTGGATAAGGTAGACTTGAGTTCAGTTTAAGAAAGTTTTGACTTAACCATCATTTAATTTCACAGAGGCAGTCCGAAAGGAAGGATGAAGGAAGGGTGCTGTAAATAAATAGCAAATTTTCAAAAAATGAGACCAAGTGGAAGAAGATAAATGATAAACGTGATAAAATTATAAATGATAAAATTATAAAGAAGATAAACAGGAGAGGACCAAGAACAGAACCCTGAGGCCCACCTGAAATAACTGGGGAGAGCTGTGACTTGAAGTTCCCAAGTTGGACAAAGTGCTGACAGTCTGAGAGATAAGGCTGAAACCAATTCAGAACGATGCCCGAAAAACCAAAGGAAGGTAATCTATCAAAAAGAATATGTGAAATACTATCAAATGCTGCACCCGGGTCAAAGGAGTATGAGAAGTGATAAAAGTCCAGAGTCGGCAGCCATCAGGAGATCACTGGTGATTTTAATCAAAGCTGTCTTGATGCTGTGGAGGGGATACCTGACATATTATTATCAGAAAGATGGCTGTGAACCTGGGCTATAACTGTTTTTTCAAGTATTTTGGAAATGAAAGGTAGTTTAGAAACTGGTCTAAAGTTATTTAGACTTCTTAATGCACCTTTAATGAAAGACATGTAAAGTTCAGTCTACCATAAATGTAAAGCCTAAGCTGTAAATTAAATATAATTTTTATGCCAGTTTTGACATAAAAACCCACTTTTTTATCTCACTGTTCAGCTCTGATATGAAAAGGCTCAGTGGTGTAAGAGGAATTGAGTTATTTCTGACACTATGATTGTTTTATTCTAGATTAAAAAGGGTTGCAATTTACAGAATACAGTACTGTAATCCTTTTAGCGTTGGACTTGCCTCCATGATGTGTTTTCTGGATGATAATCTTGTTTTTGTGTCTCAGACGTTCGATGAATGTGTGTCAGCTGGCGGTTCAGACTGTGCTCCTGAGAAACTGTGGCTCCAGATTCCGTTTTTCTGTGGTCACTACTCTGAATGTTGGTGAGTTTTCAAACGCCTGTCATTCTTCTTCTTATAAACGAGACTTTATGTCTAATGTTCCCAGAGTAAGGTTTCACAATAAAACAAATGAATCCCCTGACAGTTGTGATTTCTTAAACCACCATTGTTGTGATCATGCTAACAGATTTTGATTTGAACCAAAGAAAGCAGTAAAATAAAATAAACTTTTTCTTCATCACAACAACATAACTGAAAGTTTTATCTTATTTGAAATCCTACACACACAGTTCTGGTGATGCTTTAGGAATTAAAGAAATACTTTAGTCATTTTTAATGTGGTCTGTCAAAGAGTACTCTTTAAGTGATATCAGTCGGAGTACCAGTACAAAGTTTGAAGAAAATGGTTTTGTCCAGACTAGGCTAATGGCTAACCTAATGAGGGTTCACTTTACCGGTATATTGTTTTTCAGGTTTATAAATCAATTCTTTCTCAAAAAATAGTAAACCAGTGTAAAAGACATGCGCTAATAATTGACCTCTACACTTTTGCCTGACACAGTTAGTCTTAGAGCCCAACCGCTATGGAAATTTTGGCTATCACCGGTACAGATATTGGGAGAGAGAGTGGAATGCCAATAACAAATATACTGGCCGGACATTTATTAGAATCTTAAGAAAACAGCGAGTGGAGCGGGGCTTGTTTATTTAGCGTGGGTGTTAGCAACCATGAAGCAAAACTAATCAGATCCACGCTTTAATTAGTCCCACAGTAGGTTTGCAAGTCGTGCACTGGTCATAAAAACAGTCTTCCTAACATGCGTTCACATTTTCTATCCTCCACTAGTATTCACCATAAAGTTATCAAGTGTGTTACATAAATATAAATTAAACAAAGAAATGCCCTTCCCTGTTCATTGTTGACACAGTCAGTCACGTATGGTGAAGGTCTAATTAGTACTGACAGCAGCAGCAGCATTTTTTTTCTTTGCAGAGAAGATTTCAGACAAACAATGCTATTCATTGAGGACGACAATGATAACGTTACTAACAATGATTTATTTTACCTCTACGTTAGATTTATTGTTCTTGATAAAGTGTTACGAAGCAAAAGCCTATGCTATGTTATCTAAACGTTAGCTTGCAAAGACACGTAGCTAATGATAAGCTGGTTGGAGGATTGAAAATAATTTTTTGTTGATTTGTTTTACAGATCAGATCAAATAAACTTACTATGCTCTGTTCAGCAATATACTCTACACAGTATGCTCCCTGCTTCGTCTGTGCTGAAAGTGAAAGTTAAAATTAAAGTGAATGGCCATGACTCGAAAGTACCATATTTTTCACCCTATAAGTCATGTTTTTTGCATAATTTACATGCCCTGCAACTTATACGCCAAGCAACATATTTATGGATTTTTCCCATATTTATAAACTAATTATTGGCTGAGATATGACCGTTTTCATTCATTCTGACTGAAAATATTGGACACTACCATTTTCAGCCACTAGATGGCACTCGAGTTGTATGGCATGCCATTGTGTCATGTACGTAGTAGGTAAAAGTGGCTATTAATGACAATCGGCTTGCCAGAGTCTGCCACCTTCATCCAGCTCGCTTGGAGCAACCGTCAAATCAGCTTCATTTAACTGCATCGCCCTGGAGAAATGCAGCTCATTTGACCATTGAAGTACATTTATTAAGTAAAACTTCAACTGAGACCCACCTTTACTATAAAGTCGACCAAACAAATAATTGTTTTTAGGTGGTTATCTTGTTAAATTTCGAAGAAATGCAGAGTCCTCCCATATACGCGCCTACTTCTGCATATCGGCTTTTGAAATTCAGCTGATCTGACCGTCAAAGTGCATTTATTAAGCAAAAGTTACACTGAGACACACCCTTACTATAATTTCAAGCAAACAAATACAGTACCGGTAATTGTTTTAAGTGTTAATCTTGTTAATCTTGTCAAATTCTTGTTAACGTTTTCCCATGCATGCTCCCGCGGCTGCCATTTGGCAGCAAATCGATTTTTGGCACACCAGCCTACATTTCCAGTTTGTCAGCAGTGGCGTGTAACAAACGCGATGCGTCAGTGGTGACACATAATAGATGCGATTTATACAGCGAAGCAACATATTTATGGATTCTTCCACTTTATAAGACAAATATGGACTGATGCGACTTATAGGGCGGTGTGACGTGTATGGCAGACAATACGGTAGTCAGCATGTGCCCTCTGCTGGATATATTGTACAATTACAGCTGCTTCCCAGCATTTTAGGGGTGAAAACTAGAAGTGCTTATATCGGCGAATAATGGGACAATTATCACTGATACCAATAGGTTCCCAAACATCTATATCAGTCAAAATTACAGGTCTCTCTTGTAAATAAGTCCTCGAGGCTCAATGGATTAACCTGCCTAAATAAAGGTTGAATGAATGAAAAAAGTTATCAGCCCTACCAATACTGTATATGGGTCGGGCTCTAGTTACCTGTAGTTTAGTTTGTTGCTGTTTCTCAACCCAGCAACGTCCATGTTACTACAAATGTTGACATCTTGAGGTTGCTGAATGCATCAGTCCACCCAATCAGCATCTCTAGTCCAAGGTTTTACCCAACTACCAGCAGAGGAATGTTATTAGGCTGATTATAAACTCCAATTTAACATTAGTTAATGCAGTGTTCTGTCATAACTGTGTCACTTTTTTCAATTGAATTTCAGAATCAGCCTTTATTGTCATTGTACTGAAGCACAACGAAATTACATTTCAAAACAGACCTTAAAGGTCCACTGACATGATTTTTTTACTATTCATAAAATTGCTCAAAATATATATATTTTATCATTTAAATATGTTCCTTTATGCAAACAAAATGATAAATCACTTTAATTTTGCTTTTAAAGTGATTTTGAACTTCAAGCCGTGTTTAATCATGGGAAATCTGATTACACCTGAACGCACCATCTGTGATGTCACACCGGGCAGAGCTCTGGGCTTGTCACAGTGCG